>JAMKCH010050793.1:0-10583 GCA_023653785.1 Ophioderma brevispina
GCAGGCATGTCCCAATCCAAATCCTCCAAAGCTCCTCCCCGGTCCAAGGATCAACCCGCCTTAAGAAGGTGGAGCTCCTCCCTGGTCCGAGCTGTGACATCAGCACAGAAATACCAGCCCGGATCACGCACGCTTCTAAGGCCATGTTCCACATCGTCATCACATCATCATCATACTCGTCAACCCCTGCTTGGACCGTGTTGACTTACCAAAGTTTGATGAACCGGAGCCCAAGAAACCCGAGGTTGAAAGACCGAGGCTGCACCCCATGGACACTAGAGTAGGTAACAAAGACTGGCACTCCCACGCAGGAAGAAAAGGCTTGGCTGAGCCCACAATGGATGAGATACAAATGCTTAGACGCGCCCCGAGACCTGTCGTCTGACTACCACTCCGCAAATCCGATTGTGAATGGGAAGGCTGTAAACTCTGAAAAGCCGACCAAAACGCCGAACCACAGGTCAGGGACAAGCCTGGCCGAGCCAGACCACAACACCCGATGTGGAATGAGAAAATCTTGCTGTCTAGACGCCAATATCGATTGGGGATTAGCCGACAAAGGATCGCGAGCCCACCAGGCCGCCGCTAAGTTGTGAAAAACTGCGAGGCTGAGAAATCAACTACTGGAGCACCCCGCTAGTCCGAGGCCCATCACGACCCTGGGGCACAAATGTCACCCTCCCGATCAAAGCAACTTCTCCCCTTCTTGGGGCGCCACTCTTGCCGCCTGTGACCAGGGTGAAGCCCATTCAAACCAGTCGTCCGTCTTGGCGCTGACATTTTGAATCTTGCACGGAATAATTATTAATTAGTATTTTTGGGGGTTTTGTGTATACACATAAGGTCAATTGATACAAACAATACGCAAAATATCATTTGTTGGATGTGGGTGCTATCGTGTTGGTTCAGACATTTTTGTCCTACCATGGCCACACACCTAATGAAATGACACGTCAGTCGTCTTGATTTAAATTAAACCGCCTCAATGAATACATCTTTTTTCACCTAAGCGCGCCATGCATATGGGAGAAAAGAGCATCTGAGCTAGGTGCACTATTATTACACCTGGCCCCTCTAACACATACATCAATTTGTATCACTACCGATTAGTGTATATTCAAATAGCGGCACCCCACAGTAATGTGAAGAAGCGAGGCAGCCATTGCTTTCCTATTGTTGGTACTCTATGTTTTCTTTCTTGGTCGGCAAAACATTCGATACGCTGGAATTTCCTTCTAAAGATGACGTAACGCTTTTGAAATTGCATAAGGGATATCCAACAACATATCCCGTTCAGGAATTGGGTTCATAAATATATCTTATCTTTCCTAATCAAAATAAGCCTAGATTTCGCAACTGCGTGATACCAAAGCTCTACCGCCGAATCTGGAGGAAAAACAACAAAGAAAGAACAGCTCCGTAAGGCTCACCAAACCACAATATCAACATTCACAAATCAAATATTACAGAAGATAAACTCAGTGCTAATGAACCAAATCGGGTGTCGCAAAACCCGACACTTGCTTATCACAAACATGAACGGAAGACGGGTTGTCGCAAAACCCCTACATTGCTGTATCCCACACAAATAAGGGTGTTAACTGGACCTTACACACTTATCAAGCCGAAAGCCGCCATCTCATAGAAATTTAGGTCGCCACGCGTCTGAAAACTGTTCCATATTTCACTAAATATAAGGGGAGCTTTTCAAAAAGAAAACCTCAAACAATAGTCTAAGACTCTAACGGGAACTTGCTGCTGGAAACTTAAACAATCAGCTATTTCCGTCACAAAAACAGGGAAAAACAGACAGACATCCGTTACCCTACCGCCTTGTTGATCCCTAAGGAAGAAGAGGGTCAGTGTTAGGGTTGGGCATACCGATGTTGGTTCGGTAACGTCTAGGTTGGGAGATTCCTTTTTGTATAGGGGTGTTAGAATTAGGGAATGCGCAATGGTCACAAGGAAGATTGCAATTTGTAATGTACCCACATCAGCGTAAGTATTATAAAGCCGTAATAAACAAAGCAAATTATGTGTAAATGGCGCCATTTTTGAATTTCAACATAAGGGAAACATTGATACTTAATTTAGACTAAAGTCCTAACACCCTCTCCTTGAGAAGGCCAAGATATAGCTAATTAATACGCAATTTCAGCTATTTGGGGCTGGCATCTTCCTTGGATAAAATTTTCCCCCAAAGGGGAATTCATGGGGATTTTGGGATATGTTGTTAGTGATAGTATTCTGCATGCTGGTGAAAAAAAATCAGCTCAATAACATTTTTTTCCACGCATATGACGTATTTCTTCTTTAGGGACTATACTATTGATGCAAATGAGGTATTACTGATTCCGTCATGCGCTTATTGATGTTGTGCAGTAGCGATTGACCGAATGATGGCTATACCCATTTTGCATCAATTGGACTTCTAAATAATGAAAATGTCTACCTAAAAAAGCAACGTCAACAAAAGAAAGGTAGCGGAGCGAAAAAACCCATATAGGAAATACATCCTGAACGTGTCATGTGGTCAACGTTGATCCATGATTTTGGAAAAAAAAAAAATATGTCGGACAACAGATGATCAAAACCATATCAGAAACCATGACGTCTATCAAAACATATCTTCACCACCACCGAAAGAATGAAGACTTCATACCAGAAGGAGAATGGGGTGGATGATAGTATCAGTCTTTCCTTTTGATAAGTATTTATTGTTGGTTAACGTTTTTTTCTAAGGGGGGGGGGGGGTATGTCTGTATTCTTCGTTGAGTATAGCGTTTTGTCGATGCCACTGCCACTGAAATAGCTGGGTGACCTCTTGGTTCTCGCAATCTTTGGCATTATGAGTAAGTTATAATGCAATAAGAATCATAGCACATTTTGCGGTTAGTTTCTGAAATTAGGCATAAGACCTTAGGCAACCTCTAGTCCGTGATCATGACAGATGTTTTAAAACTTTTTAATGGCTGCTGTATCTAGACATCTAGTCATGACAGTTGTGTGTATGAAAGTGCCATTTAAACCAATAACAGCACCGCTTCTGCTCTAACGTACTCTTGTGGTCAAATTGGGCTTAAATATTCATTATTTGCATACAGTATAATTATAGTAGAGGCATTCTTGATAGTCTTCTTCATCGTGTGATAACCATTTTTTTTAAAATTCACATTAAATTGAAATTTAATTACAAATTTTCAGTGAAACTTACCTAAGGCTTTGTTGTGTCTACATGGGCTTCCAAATTTGGCAGCTGGTGTACATGTTGACATGAACTTTTTGGGACAAATTGTGCAAATTTCACCTGTGAAATAATCCAATCATTTTCATTTTCAAAAAGAAGATTTTGATTATATTTAAGAAATTATATATTTTTCTTTTATTTAGGAAATATACCTCTCAAAACATCTCAACCTTATATGGCATTGGAACTCACAGAACGTTTGTAAATTATGGCAAACAAGATTTATGTCCAAATCTTAAAGATGATGCCATAAAGTTACAATTATTGGAACTAGGCACCTCCAAACAAGATTTTTTGGCTATTGAGCATTGCAGAATTCTCATGTTTCGGAGGAAGCGCCGCACAGTGTGCCAGAATCACCTCAAAAGCTGGCCAAAAATCCAAATTGCCGAATGTGACTTTATGTTTTTTTTATGTCGTTAGGAAAAGAAAACATCCCAAGAACACGTTATGTAAATATGTATTTTTTTAAAAATCTAAAGGTGTCATATACGCCCGTAAACATTAAAAAAGCGTGGGCTGTTGCTCTAAAAATTATAATACCGCCAAATCTGAAAAACTTTCCTCCTCGTGACGAAGGAAGAATAAGATCCATTTCTTAATTGCCTCTATTACCACATTATTATTCAAGTGGAGGGCAATATCAAAAATACACGTTCTTTCCAAAGAAAAAAAAATCACGACAACTAAGCACAATCTTGATTTTTTGGTAGTTTTTATGATAATACACAATAATATTCAAGGTGTGCTAATAAATTTTGTTTCGGTCCCCTCTTAATCCAAGATGCGGCCAAAATGGCCGCCGATTTTTGTCTAACGACAGTATTTTGAGGGGAATGTCCCTATGGTGATCCTCCAATCACCTTGTTCTGGGTGTCATATTGAAGATCATTTATTATCTACCTGATGATACCAACCTTTGTGGGTTTCATTGTTATCTACAAACCAACCGGTTTGGGTCCAAAAAGGCATATTTTTTTGGCCAATTTTTTTTCAAAAAAATGATGCTACTGAATCACATTTCCCCCCATATATCAAAATTTTTCTTCATAATTGGATCAAGACTTTTCCGGAATTTGCCTCATATAATATGCATTCTGTTGTGAAAACACAGGATCATAGCTAATTTAACTTAAACGTTATGTGGCTAAGAATGATGGGGTCTTATAACAAAAAACGCATTTTGTACAATTCTCTAAACACATGAACAAAGGTGTGTCAATACATATAAAATGCTATATGACAGTTTGATAACCTAACTATAAAAAAGTTTGATTTCAAGTTGCTGAAATGGCCTTAATGATTATTGTTTTTTTTGCGGATAACCTCTAAATCCAAGAGGCGGCCAAAAATGGGCGCTGCTTTTGACACAAATTCGTTTTCAAAGGATAATATTTGAAGAAACCTCCAATCAGCATGGGTTTATGTATTTTGTAAGTAAACAAAGTTCTACTGATGTTTCACTTCATATTGTACATAGCTCTTTAAATAAAAACTCTCCATAAGCAACTGCGTGTAGCACAGTGTTCAACGCTCAAGTTGTCCATTTCAAATATGTAATTTGCCAGAAAGGGTGATAAAACTATATTTTGCAGTTACATTATTGCCCATACTTATTCAATATACATACGATGAAACCAGCATTTGTCGTTTGTCTCAGCTCTGTATTGTTCTTCCCAACTATATGCAAAGAATACTACAGCATAAATATCTGACATTAATAGGCTGGTTCTTGCATCCTTGGAGTAGTGCAAATCCCCTGATCCACCCACATTAGTTGGAAGTGCAATCTGCATTGCAGCCGCCAACTGTCATCCAAAAAAACCGGGGGGGGGGGACTCCCATCTTGGACGTGACACGTTATGTAAGGTGTTAAGGACCCGTTTGCGCATCGGTTGTCACCAACGAACTTTTGAAAATTTCACCCCAAAAACCCCATATTTTTTAAATTATACTACGGTCACCCAAAGACCCCTATTTTGGGGCAAAAAAAAAATTTTTGAAAATTTTCACCCAAGATATTTCTTAGAAAATTTTGCAAAAATCTCACCCAAAGACACCACTTTTTTGAACATTTTGCAAAATCTCAATCAGAAAACCCCTATTTTTAAGCACAAGTTGTATGTATGTAGCCCAAAGACCCTTATGTTTCAGTCCGTCCGAAGCCCTTAGGGTTTGGAAGCGCGAGCATTACACCCATATCACTTGGCATATTTGAGTCTTCGCTGTGAGGATATGTTATCGTTGAACGCAATGCTTTGCAACAAAGGACACTAGAGAACTCGTAAGTATAAAAGTGGTGTGTAATTTGAATATGAAATATTGTTTTTGGACATACCACATCTTGAAACCAAACCAATTAAGATCATTAATCTGTGTTATATATAAAAATCAGATTACTGTGCACAAGGCTCATTGATTTGTGTTTGAAAGGTATTGGACGTGACGCATACGAGACGTCATAACAGGTTATACCAGAGAACCCCATTATACAGGGTTGAGTCAGAAAAAATTGGACCCTGATTGTGTCCGCCATTTTTGAATTTTTAAGTAATCACTATCTAATATATTGGGTATCATCGAAAGCGGGTTCATTAGCTTTATTACTGCAAAGCTCATTCACATCGGTTAGGTTAGTCCGAGCTACAGTCGTTTGAAACAACTGGTCGGTTTTTCGGCTTGTCCAGGAGTCACCATTAAAATGACGGCGTTCAGCGAGGAAATCGGTCAGAAGAAAATCAGGCTATTTATTTGCTGCAGATTCTTGATTCAAAGACTGTTAGCTCGGCCTATACTTTAACACGATTGGAATGGACTTTACAAACAATTAAAGATAATGAAATTAAGCCCTTCCGCAGTACCACATATGTTAGAGATATATATTATTAAAAATTCAAAATGGCGGGACACATCAGGGTCAAGTTTTTTTTACTCACCCTGTAGACGTTTGGGGAAGATATTTGAAGTGTGTTTCTATAGTTTGAAGGGTGCTGAATCAGAATTTGTGGGTTCAACCTCTGGAAATGTGGGAAACTTAGGGGTAAAATTAGTAAAGGGGTGAATTTGAAATCAAGTCAAATTGTATTTAAATGTACACCAATGTATTCGTCTTATTATAAGGACTTAAAAAAGGAAGTTTGTATAGGTTCTCACCTTAATTAAACGGATACAGCCCTGAAAAGGTTCAAGGTACATTCTGGGGCAAAAAAAGCCAATGTTCAGATTTTGTTGAAACCGGTCTCAAATTATTACCTGGTTGTTACTGAGCAGAAATTCATTTCAGTTCTTTGGGTATCAGCTCTGAATACAGTTTGGGTCAGTTTGGACCCTAAGACCACGTAGACCTCTGTACATTTTGCCCACTAATACAAAACCACATACCAAACATGCAAAACAGGCCGACGAACAATTTGAACTATAGAAAAACATCTTCAAAACTTCTAAGTATAGAATGGGATTATGTTTAGAACCCTGAACAAAAACTTGTAACGAACGTTGCACATACACACATAATGTATGTATTCAGTGTGGCCGCGTGCGTGTCATGTCTATACATAAACATCCACGGTGTGGTGGGTTTGCAGATTATTTTACAGGGTGAGTCAAAAAGATTTATACAGTTTTGTTTGAATTTTCTACAGCATTGAAAATCTACCAAGATACGGAGTACCATAAAACTAGATGATTTCACCTACGAGAGAAATTTGAATTTTGATTTGGAACTTTGCATTGAGAAGTTAAAGATAGGTACCCATCTTTCACTCTGTCCACGGAATCACTGTTGTGAATTTGGCCAAAGAGGACTTTGGAATGAGGGTCTACACAAAGTTACATCATGAATTCTTTCTGCTTTGATACTTTGTGAAACCTTAATCAGAAAAAATGTTAAACTATTTCATTCATTAAATCAATAACAAATTATGGAATATTAACAACAAATGTTGGAGCATTACTTCAATAATGTTCGAAATGATCACATACTTTTCGTGGACACTGAATGAAAATATGTAGGCAATCCTTTGCAATACAGCCGGTTGAGCCACATTTTCCACCGACTCTTCATAACCTGATGGGTGGGGGGCGGGGGGGGGCGACTTTGGGAATCAATAATTTGAACATTACACACATTCAACATCCATCTGTTTCTTGTTCCTTTGCTCTCATTCCCTTTCTTCTTTTTCCCCCCCTTCCCGCTCTTTTCCCTACTCCCTTGCTTGTCCTTTTCCCACTTCCTGCTTTGCCCTAGCTTAAGCTATTCTGGTCAGGCCGTGGGGAAGGGGACAATGCGTCCCCTTCCCCTGCCCCTGTTACGACTGTCATTGATATTGTAAGAAATTATCAACAACGGTTGTTACAGACTAGGTAATGGTTACTTTAGAAACAACATACAAAACTAAATACTTAAAGTAACAGTAAAGTAACAGTAACTCATGGCTTTGCTGTGGACGTGAAGATTGTACAACCGTGGTTCAATATGCGTTTTGGCGCCTTCGTTAATTTACCATATATGCCATATCCGAAAAGGTAAATGTAGATGTTGTACAAGATAGTGGATATAATGGCTATTGTTTAATGTATAAAAAAACAATTCTAAACTTGTTAAATATTTTAAGATTTTTCTGAATCGAGTGTAAATCTTTTGACTCACCCTGTTATGTACCATAACAGATTTAGAGGCTTGATACTCGCTATATAAAATATTATATTACCTCTGCTGCCCATTTAATGAAATGAAGCATGGTGATGGTCAGTTTAATGCGACCATTATTTGCCATAATGGTCGACAATTACATTTGTCTTATAAATGAAGCTGTTTTAGGTAATAGGAATAGAAATAAAGGGTTGTGCAGTGTCATTTCTGGCTTAATGTATCCTCGGCAAGAAAAATTTCAAATAAACGGGTTCGGCTGCGACTCGTCCATATTTCATTTTCTGCTCGCACAAAATGACACTGCAAACTTTATTGTAATTTTAGCGTAAACAGCCTGAGTTGTAATAAGAATGTACAAAATGCCTTTGACTCGTGGAACCAGATAATCGCATTCAAATCTCCCAAGCCCACTGTGATTGAAGTTCATTGATCATGACGTGTACATATTGGAAACATGTTTGGGACAAAACGAAGGGAAGACAGCTCAGACAAAGAAAAGGGAAGAACGGGAGAAAGAAAAAAGAAGATAGAGTAACGCCTCCTGTAATGGGATGAGCACTCTTACTTCCAATTAACCTGTAAATAATAGTGCTTACTGTGATGTTATATTACGCCCCCACTACTTGTAGTGGTTGAGCACTCTCGGCTATTTGGGAAGGTACAGACCAATGCTGGAAATGTCTTAAGTCGTGACACCAAAAAGTTTTACATATACACCATAACTATACAGGCGTATCAAAAAAGACGCAACAGGATTTGTTCTCAAGTTTTTGAAAATTGAATTGGGTTTACGCCAAGGTGAGTAGTACCACCTTAAAGCAACACTTGTCCTCTTTTCAATGATATGTTATTCACCCATACAAGTTCATGGATGGCTGAGTAATCAAGGTTTTTCAATAATGGGAGAAAATAGGACTGGGACCAAATTTTAATAAGTTAAAAGCTGTTTGATTCCTCTTCAAATCGCTATCTCCTCTCTTTTCAAATGTTCAGTCAGGTGCGTCATTACATAATCTTTCAATTTTAGCAAGGATTTGCTTGTCATTGGTTCTAGCCCAGCAAAAAGCATGTGTTGTAGCATGCTTATAAATTTTCATCAGTGTCCAAGATGCCTCAATTGACTACAAAGCAAATTAGGGTCTTTGTGGTGACTGAGTATGCTCGCACCCAAAATTGAACGGCAGTGCAAGAAGCATTTCGAGCACAGTTTCCTGAACGTGACCCTCCACCCAGAAGCACGATATTGCGAAATTTTAGGAAGTACCAGGCTCCAGGAAGCAGTTTTAATCGCAACAGGGGGAACTCTGGAAGGCCACGAACAGGACGTTGTGATGAGAACATTGAGGCAGTTAGACATCTCCTACAGCAAAATCCACGAAATGTTAGTGCCAGAAGAAATGGTCTAGGAATTCCATCTACAACATTTAATCGTATCACCAGACTTGATCTCAGATGGCATCTATATCAAATGAAAATTCGGTACAAACTTCTGCCCGCGGACTTGCCACGACGACAAGACTTTTGTCAATGGTTCATTGACCAATGTCAAGGAAAATTCCTCACCAATCTTGTCATTGGCGATGATTCCTCACCAATCTTGCCATTGGCGATGAGTGTAGTTTTTGGATGAATGGGAAGGTGCAGACATTGAATGTTCGGGAGTATGCGCCAAAAGGTCATCCTCCAGAAATCAATTTTGATGTGAACTTCAGTCGAGAAAAGCTGAATGTTCGGGTGGCCACAGGGTTAGACCCCGGACATTTGTTTCATAGCCGCCATATTGGATTTTTAACTGAAATACAATAATTTTACTGCTTTTTAAACCAAAGGGCAATTTTGTCTTCATTTTTTTAAGTCTGTTATTAACTGGTATACAATTATCTTTCAATAAAGACATGATAATTGCATGGCTTCAACTTATTTATCATTTTCTGACCATATTTGTTAATGCATATATGCAGCACATATCATAGCCGCCATATTGAATTTTCCAACAGAATTTCCATCAATTCCTTAGTTTTGCTGCTTTTCCCAACCAAGGGGCATTTTTTTCTTCAATTTCCAAAATTTTTAAGTAATCATTACACAACTATCTTTCAATTAAGACATATTAATTGCATGGCTTCGACTTAATTATCGTTTTCTGTCAATACTGATACAAGTGTCTATGTACACCAACGGCTGTGTGGCATTTGTGGGAATGGTTTGTTATTGGAGTCATTCTTTTTCGAGAACAACATGAACTGAATTGGCTACCTGGAATCTTGAATCAGCATGTGATTCCAGAACTAATGGCAAAAGAAAGAGGTGTCTTTAGACGTTTATGGAGGGCTCAGGATGGTGCACCACCCCATCGACTGATAGCTGTTAGGAACAGGTTGGCGGAGGTCTTTGGACACCGTGTGATGGCACTGCACCATAATGTGGAATGGCCACCACGATCATCGGATCTGACTGCTTGCGATTTATTTCTTTGGGGATACCTCAAAAGCAAAATTTTTACCACCCCGCCACCTGACCTTGCGTCGCTTCGTCTGAGGATGATCAATGAGTTTGATGCATTACGACTCCAGAGACAAATGATTCGCAGAGCGGTTAGCGAAATGGAGACGCGTGCTCACCTATGTGTAGAGAGAGAGATATATGGAGGCCATGTTGAGCGACATGGAGAGTAATTTCATCCTA
>JAMKCH010050794.1:0-38221 GCA_023653785.1 Ophioderma brevispina
CGAACAATGGCATTAGACGAACTGTTGTGACAATGTAGTGGATTATACCAACTGGGCATTATACGAAATGGTTATTAGCGAGTGGTGATTAGACGAAATGCTATTTAGTAAATGGTTAATAGACAAGGAATTAGAGGATGTGGGTATTAGACTATGTGATTTTAGACCAAAAGGAATTAGATATCTGGATATTAGACAAAATGTATTAGACAAAGAGGTGGCAATAATTACCCCTTGTAATAACCACAAGTCGGAAAAAGGGCAAGGCTTAGACAAGATTCTACTGGTTATTTCTACATAAAGAGAAACTACCAAATCGCAGAGATTTTTTCTGGCCATTGTGCCCTTTAACAAAAGGAGATTATGTGGAGTCGATAAATATGCCAACTTTGTTATGATGGGTGACATGTACTCTCCATAAAGGTGGGGTGACGTCATCAACAATATTATCCCTTACTTTACCTCCCATCAAAGTTTGACTTTGGATTAGAAGAAATAGGAAATTCATACTTTTCTTATTACCCCAGTGAAATCTGAGGCCCAGGAAATGTTTCCTTTTGATGTTATGAAACAAATAGATTCTCCAACGTGGTCGACCACATATGATATATGCACTAATCCCTGGACCAAGTTAGTATTACACTTTTTGTTTCTAACATCCAAACGGTGGACTGATTTAACTCAACATTTGACTTGTTATGCTTTGGTGATGTGCTTCATGTGAGAAAGAAGAAAAACAAAATCGGGACCATGATCAGGGCACCCACCTTAAATGGATAAGTATGGCATGAACAAATTATTCAGGCGATATACATACCCGGTATAAATACATCAAAAACTAAGAAACTGAAATTTACAACGCTTAGAACATATCATCCAAAGTCAGATTTATAATCAGTAAGCTAATTGTTAGTTAACACAACTAAATTTTCATTCTCAAATGAGCTTGCCCCAACACAGTGAGATTGAATTGCGACTCTGTGTATTAAGAGGGAGTTCCATAGCATGACCAATCGGACACACTTCTTCTGATTCATTTATGAATTTGGAAAACCTTCATGGAATAAAAGCACAGGTATTCCAGTAAGGTTTCCGAATTCATGAGGTGTCAATGGGTCAGTTAAGGAAACTCCTGTGTATTAGGAAATCAATATTCTACCATGAGATATATCGGTGACCTATTCAATCCTTGAATCAACTGCAGGATTCAACGTTTGAGTTCCTGGCTTCCGACACAAGGTAACCTAACCAGTGGAGCCGCTAGAACCTCTTTCGGGGGGGGGGCAAAGTGAAAATTTTTTGGATTTGGAGGGCAAAAGTGACTTCTGGGGGGGGAAGATACAAAAAATTGGACATTTTTAACCAATTTTTGGCCCAAACACTGATTGGGCCAAAGTTGGGGATTTTTTTGTGCTGCCACTGTGTATTGCCTGACATTCAACTTCCTGTCACTTCACCTTCAAGATGGCAATAAGATGGCAATAACCATTATCTTAAAAAGAAAAGCTAAAAATTTTATTTTTAACATGTTGAAAGTTATTTTTTCTAAATTTCTTTGGAGAAGGCCATCGAAATTTAGGGTTGGATGTATTCGTTTTATTTTAAAATTACGATATCGCCTACATTATGCATTTACACTCTCCGTCCGTTAGGTGGTATTATGAATTTTCATCCGGCGATAATTAAACATTTTTTTGGCTTTTCTTTTCAAGAATTCATCCTTGCTGCTTCAGATGTGGGGTTGATTGATTCAGGTTAACAGGTTCTTGAATGTAGTCCTGAATATTTTTTTCTATCATACCTTTAATCTTGACTAATCAACCCGTATGCACACAAAGTGTCGAAATGCATAAAATCAGTTTCCCACTAAAGGTGCAAACTAGAAATATTAGTGTCCCTAAAAATGAAAGTACTGATTTTTTTCCCGATGTAAAGTTTGCCATCAACATATCCCCATCTGAGGGTTAAGCTACAATTTTCTTTGGTACAAAAAAGGTGAAATTTCTATTTTGTATAGGAGCAAATACAAAATTCAGCCTATGTTTTAATATTGAAATACACATGTATAAGCAATCCAAATCACTTTTTTCTCTCTTTTAAGACATTTTCTGTAGTCCCAAATACAAGGTAAGAATCTATGGTGGCTAAACTATATGAAATTCCTATTATAACACAATATTTGGGTGCCTTAAATCTCTCGTTGCACCTATAAATAACCATAAATCAACAATGGCACAATTAACACAACAAAATACTAGTTCTCTGACCTCCTGAAAGACTCTAAATTTCACTCATTTTTCCTCACAATGTTTACTTCTGGTAGAAAACTTCAAACATCTTTTGTTTTCGGTGTTTGATTGGAGTGGCGGGCCGCAGTGGTGGAGACCGTTGGGCCTTTAAAGAAAAAAGTGAATGTTTTTAGATTTAAAGTCCATGGTCCGATTACTGGTTTAATTAAAGGCACTCTCAGTGGAGTTGCTCTCTACATCGAAAAAAATCGTCACAAAATCAGATTTTTACACGTCTGTAACAAGTACAGGTACCGAAACATACCCTGCAAATGATAAGACCAGAAGCAACCTAATAAGCACAAAATCGGATATTTTAGTCATTACTGTCCTAACGGACACTTACTACAACACATAATTGAATGGAGAGTCATATCTTTGAAGACCGCAGTTTTCTTCTTTTTCTGGCAATTCTTCACATGGAAAAAGTAATTTATGAGAATTATACAGACTTATCCTTCAATTTTATGCATTTCCTGCAAATTTCAAATATTTTACCTCTTTCGAGTTAATCACTGATAGTGTCTTTAATAACTGCATGCTAGCACAAAGTTATTAACCTCTTTTATAACAATTGAAATTGAGAAATAAAAAATACTTTACTATAAAAATGTCCATGTGGATCCTGAATTTTAAATATTTTATGTTTGTCTTGATTTAAGCTTTCATCTTCACTATATGTAATCGAACACCCCAGGCCACTTTTCTGTTGTTCACTAATCATGAACTTCGGTGCTCATGCGATTCTCTTACACGAGCAGCGTGCATGTGTTTGAGTTCTTATGATGGAACATCATACACAGAGGTCATTATTAAGCATATTGTTAAATATGTAGGCTGGTATTCTGAAAGGGAGTTTAACTTTAGACCTGGGTTTAAACCAGGGTTAGTCCTAGCCGAGTGGACTTTTTCCCTTTCAAAATACTGTGAAAGTTAAATGTAATGGGTGAGAAAATTCCTCATGGATGGGCCGTCCAAGAGTTTGATACACTGTATATACCCCTCCTTTACCCTATTTCCTTCCTCTCCCTTTCCTGCACTCTTTGCACCCCATTTCTAATTTAACAATTCTATAAAAGATATATTGTTTTTTTGTTAATCACCTTGACAAAAATTGGTTCTTACCAATCCCACGAGCAGGCATGCTGTGAGGGGTATGTCCAAACCGTGTTGTGTTCTGCTTTCTGTCAAATAAGTGTGGAAACAAAGAGGGTGCTTGGTAGCTTCTTCTTGAAGATGAATCCAGTGTATATATGATTTCTGGTGGTTTTCCTTCAGCTCCTGCAAACATTGTTAAAAGTGTACTTCAATAATATTGCTTTCCTGCGATTTGGACAATTTGGCGTACTGGTTGGGTGAAGAAGCTACAATACAGGTGGCTCAGGCCCCAGACATTTCCCCATCCTCCAACTTATTTTTATAGGTCAAGAGCAAGAAAATTTGTTCCCAGTTTCAGTAAATTTAGGTTTTCGCACTTGCTTTCATCAGCCTTTTTGTCTGTCCACTGTTGGACGAAAGCCTCAACATGTTTCCGTGCTGGATTTCGGCCTACCCTTCCACGCTGGCCTAGTGCGGGTTGGAAGGGACCCTGGTACCTAGAGTGATGAGTGCAGGTAACAGACCCGGAATGGTCCCCTACTCTTTTCGATGAGGTCTGCAACTTTTTACTTGTTCAGGAATGACTCCCTGTGCACGGGACAACAGCTGTACATGACTCTCCGAACCATGAGGCCTCGGGCACCCATTGCATACACCGTGCTTAATTTTAACCAAGAGTGGGAGCGAGGAGAAATTACTAATCACACTGCTGTCATTATGCAATTTCTGACCTATAGGAACTATTTGAGTACTGACAAGAAACACCCGACTCTTTGCGGGGGGCTCGAACCAGGGCCGCTCGATAGATCTTATACTCTGCCGACAGTTCAACGCCTTATACCACCGCTCGGCCAACCTCGCCTCTGAGCACTTCTTTGCTCATACAAATTGCTTTGACATTACCAATGAAATGATAAGAGGATATTGGGGATTATTATCAGCCTGGCCCAACCCCTCAAACACTCGTGAATGTACAAAAGAGCCGTTATCCTTTCCGTATGATGCAAAAAAAACACTTTTACTATACGTTTTTTTCTGGATGGTGATGACAACTTGTATGGTTTGAATAGTCCCTCCCTGTGCTCTCCCAACCTGATAGATTACTTTTAATCTATATTAGTAATCAAATGTAATGCCATAAATTTTGCTTTAGTTAAAATACAGATTGAATTTCCTCCTAATTTAAAGGGATTAGCATGCGATAATGCTAATCCGAAAAACTCGAACGAATCAATCAAAATTCATATTTTTGTATTTTTGTTGTTACTACCCACTACCAGGTTTATTTTTTTATTTATTTATTTAAACTTTCTTAGGCAGGGTAGCCCCTTCAGTAGACAAAGCATCTGATTTCCAAGGAGGCCGCTGCATAGACACACATTGTACATTGCATACATACATGTATAACCATTAATATAAAAACAATCACAGGTATATAATAATACCGATAAGAAAATACACAATGAGTATAAATGAACTACAGAGATATCTACAGCATTACCAAATAAGCTTATTTGGGTTTTTTACCAATGTAGATGTTTTAAGCTAAGATAAACTCCTTGTATTATAATTACAGCGGATAACTGAAGGAAGACTGTTCCATATTTTGTTTGCTCTTATATGGAAAGTACGTTTTCCTGCATTTAGATTCCAAGGTGGTTCATACAAAGGTTTGTGGTTTGACTTTCTGGTTACCCTTAAAATGAACTGAGTGCATAAAGTGAACTTGGAAGACAGGTAACTGGGGCAAGACCGTGAACATTTAAAAAAAGCATTTCATTAGGTATATAACCGATCATTAAGTTTTGTTCCACTGTAGTGTACACATCATATCGTTCCCAGGCGTTCAATTCATCTGTCAACAATTATACGAGCTATCTATTTTGAAGAATTTGAAAGTGAATTCATAAGATCATTAGTACAGTTTGACCAGACGGGCTGCAGTAATCAAATTGTGGCATGACAATTGAATTTGCAAGCATAACCAGAGTGTCTTTTGGAATATAATATTTAAGTCTTTAATAACACCACAACGCTTAGAAATACTGCAGAAATCTGATTGATATGATCAGACGAGACATCAAAGGATCAAAAGTTACACCAAGATATTAAACTGGTCCAATCCCTTTTCAATCAGTATCATTATTACAGTGCAGAGAAACATTTTGAAATTTATTAGAATATTACATGTCCCAAATACCATAAACTTGGTTTTCTTGGCATTCAAGTGAGTTTGTTATCATCAAACCATTTTAGAATTTTGAATTAAATTTTACTGCAGTTCAAATTCAAGAGTGTGTGGGTGTCCTGAAGTTACAGAAGTGTTTTATCATCAGCATACATATACAGTTACAGCATTAACCTATTTTTTAGGAGATTCTTGACAAAAATAAATAAATAGAAGCGGACCAAGTATAGAGCCTTGTGGAATTCCAATTGATATGTTGGAAGTCAGAAAGGGTAGACTTAATGTTGACTGCGAATTCTGTCACTGAGATAGGATCGCAACCAACTTTAAGTGCAGAACCGTAATACCATTTTGTGAAAGTTTATCAATCGAAGAGAATGGTTAACACAAGTCAAAAGCCTTCTTAGGTCAAGAAAATTGCTCCTGTTTGGACGACCTTCATCCATATTTTTCAAAATAAAATCTGTATACAGAAGCAAAGAGTTGGCTGTGGATGATTGGCACGACGCCTGATGGTGATCAGAAAGAAGCCATTGGAAACAATGTAGAATACAATTGATATGAACACTCTTTCGATGATTTTAAAATAAGTGGCAGAACAGATATAGGTCGATAGTTTCCCCACATCGACTTGTCACCAGTCCTTGTGACTACCATGGATAGCAAACATAACCTACAAAAAAAAAAGAAGTGGTTGGCTTGAATCTTGTATGAAGACAAGGCCGTCTTTTTATGTATTCTTTATTTTCTATACGTGCGTTAATCAAAATCAAACTTGAGATCAAACAAGAAGCTTTCTTTCTCGGTGACTATCCCAGATTTTAAGCATGAATATTGTGGCCCATGATCAATCCATTTTGACCTCAAACACAAACATTAATTGATCTTATCTATTCTATCTGATTCTGTGCTAGTGTAACCACAATCAGCTGTTTATTCGGTTTTGAAACGTTTATCACTGGTATGTGTTTTGCTGGAGACAGTATGACAAATTTCCACAATACTTTAATTTTTTTCACTATTTGGTGGTTTATTTCTAACATAAGCAAGTTATATGGAATTGTACACACTTATCCTGATTATATAAGTTAAAACAATACATTTCCACATTTTTACACCTCTTTCGAGTTCATCACTGATAGTGTCTTTAATAAACTGCATGCTATCCAAGTATTAACCTCACTTTTATAACATTGAAATTGAAATAAAAAATACTTTATACTATAAAAATTCCATGTGCTATCCTGAATTTCATAAATTTTTATGTTTGTCTTGATTTAAAAAAGGCTTTCATCTTCACTAGATTCAATCGAACACCCCAGGCCACTTTCTGTTGTTCACTAATCATGAACTTCGGGCTCCAGGCGATCTCTTACACCGAGCACGGCATGTGTTGAGTTCTATATGGAACATCATACACAATGTCCTTATTCAGCATCTTGTTTAAATTGTAGGCTGGTATTCTGAAGGGAGTTTAATAACTTTAGACCTGGGTTTAACCAGGGTTAGTCCTACTTAGTGGACTTTTGTCCTTTCAAAATACTGTGAAAGTACATGTAATGGGTGAGACATTCCTCATGGATTGGCCGCTCCAAGAGTTTGATAACTGTATATACCCCTCCTTTACCCTATTTCCTTCCTCTCCCTTTCCTGCACTCTTTGCACCCCTTTTCTAGTTAACAATTCTATAAAAAGATATATGTTTTTTTGTTATCACCTTTACCAAAATTGGTTCTTACAATCACGAGCAGGCATGCTGTGAGGGGTATTCCAAACCTGGTGTGTTCTGGTCTGCTTTCTGTCAAATAAGTGTGGAAACAAAGAGGGTGCTTGGTAGCTTCTTCTTGAAGATGAAATACCATGTAGTATATATTTTCTGGTGGTTTTCACTTCAGCTCCTGCAAACATGTTAAAAGTGTCCTTCATAATATTGCTTTCCTGCAATTTGGCAATTGGGTACTGGTTGTGTGAATAAGCTACATACGTTGGCTCAGGCCCGAGACATTCCCCATCCTCAACTTATTTTATAGGTCAAGAGCAGAAAATTTGTTCCCATTTTTCAGTAAATTTAGGTTTCGTCACTTGCTTTCATCAGCCGTTTTGTCTGTCCACGTTGGACGAAAGCCTCCACATGTTCCGTGCTGGGATTTCGGCCTCCTTCCAGCTGGCCTAGTGCGGGTTGGAAGGGACCCATGGAACCTAGAGTATTATTGCAGTACAGACCCGGATGTCCCCTACCTTTTCGATGAGTGTCCGGCAAACTTTTTCTTGTTCAGGAAACGCCCCGATGGCACACGGGACCAACAGCTTTTACATGACCTCCGAACCATGAGGCCTCGGGCCACCCATTCTACAACCTGCAAGATTTTCTACCATGAGTGGGAGCGAGGAGAAATGACATAATCACACTGGCTGTCATTATGCAATTTCTGACCTTATAGGAACTATTTGAGTATGGACCAAGAAATCCCACTCTGCGGCTCGAACCATAGGGCCTCTCGATACGATCTATAGCTCGCCGCAGTTCAAACGCCTTAGACCGCTCGGCCACCTCGCCCTCTGAGCACTTGCTTTGCTCACTAACATTGGCTTTGACATTACCAATGAAATTGATAATATGATTTGTGGATTAGTTTATCACCTGGCCCAACCCCTCAAACACTCGTGATGTATCAAAAGCCTACCTTTCCTGTATGATGAAATAATACACTTTTCTACGTTTTTTTTTTCTGGATGGTGATGACAACTTGGATGGTTTGAATAGTCCCTGGGGCTCTCCCACCTATGGACTTACGTTTAAGCTATATTAGTAATCAATGTAATGCATAAATTTGCTTTATTAAAATACAGATTGAATATTTCCTCGAATTTAAAGGGATTAGCAGCGATATGCTAATTCCTAAACATCGCAAAATCATCAACAATGCATATTTTTTGTATTTTTGTTACTACCATGTTTATTTTATTTATTTATTATTTAACTTTCTTTAGTCATGGGAGCCCCTCAGTGACAAAGCACTGATTTCCAAGGATGCCCTGCATATACACATTTGTACTTGCGACATACATGTCTAACATATATAAACACAATAACAGGTAATAGAATATAATACAGATAACATACACAATGAGTAAATGAAACTACAGAAGATATCTAAAGCAGTACAAATAAGCTTATGTGGGTTTTAACAAAGTAGAGGTTTTAAGCTGAGAATAAACTCATTGTATTATAGGTACAGCGGATATCAGAAGGTAGACTGTTCCATATTTTGGTTGCTCGCATATGGAAAGTACGTTTCCTGCTTTAGATTCAAGGTGGTTCCTACAAAGAGTTTGTGGTTGACTTTCTGGACCCTTAAAAAGCACTGAGTGCATAAAGTGAACTTGGAAGAAGGTAAACTGGGGCAAGACTTGAAGCCTTTCCAAATAAAGCAAATTAGCATATGGTTATACTACCGATCATTAAGTTTGTTCCACTGTATTTACACATCATATCTTTTACCAGGAGTTTCTAATGTCCAGCTGATAAATTATAGAGCTAATCATTTGAAGAATTTGAAGTGAATCATAAGATCATTAGTACAGTTAAACCAGACAGGGCGCCAATAGTCAAAATTGGCTGAATCTGAATTTGCCAAAGCATAACCAGAGTGTCTTTTGGAATATAATATTTAAGTCTTCTAATAACACCACCCAACGCTTAGTAATACACATGCAGGAAATTGATTGATATGATCAGACGAGGACATCAAAGGATCAAAAGTTACAAAAAACCAAGATATTGTAAACTGGTCACCCTTTCAATAGTTCTTATACAGTTGCAGAGAAACATTTTGAAAGTTATTGAGAATATGACATACCAAAGACCATAAACTTGGTTTCTTGGCATTCAAAGTTGAGTTTTGGTTATCATCTGAACCGTTATTTTAGAATTTTGATTAAATTGACTGCAGTTCAAATTCAAGAGTGTGGTGGGTTGTCTTAATTACAAAGAAGTGTTGTATCAGCATACATAGTACAATTACAGTTTACACTATTTGAAAGATTATTGACAAAATCATAAATAGAAGCGGACGCATTATAGCGCCGTTGTGGAATTCCAATGTTGATATGTTTTAATTTCAGAAAGGGTAGAATTAATTGTTGACATGCCTGAATTCTGTCCCTGAGATAGGAGAACCACTTAATGGCAGACCTGTAATACATTTTGTGAGTTTATCAATGAGAAGAGCATGGTTAACACATGTCACAGCGCCTTTCTTAGGTCAAGGAAAATTGCTTCCTGTTGCACGACCTTCATCCATATTTTTGTTCAAATAAAATCTTGTACCTCAAGCAAAGTAGTGGCTGTGGAATGATTGGCACGAAAGCTTAATTGATTAACAGAAAGAAGTCCAGTGGAAAACCAGGGTAAGTACATTGATTATGACACTCGGGTGTGTTCGATGTTTTAGAAATAAGTGGCAGAACGGAAATAGGTCGATAATTTCCCACATCTGACTTGTCCCCCCATCTTGTTAACTAACCGCTTGTGATATGTCAAACATAACAAAGTGGTTGGCTTGAAATCTTTGTCCTTGAAGACAATGCAGTCTTTTTTATGTGATTCTTTCATTTTCTATACTTGCGTATCAAAATTCAAACTTGAGATCAAAAAAAAGCCTTTCTCGTGAATCTCCCAATTTTAAGCATGATATTGTGCACCATGATCAATACATTTTGACCTCAAACACAACCATTATTGATCTTTATCTATTTCGTGCTAGTGTAAACCACAATCAGCTGTTTATTGTATGTTTTGAAAGTATCACACTGTAGGTGTCTTTGCTGGCGACAGTAGACAAATTTCCTCCAATACTTAATTTTTTTTTTCACTTTTGGTGGTTTATTTCTACATTAAAGCCAGTTTAAATTGAATTGTACACACTTATCCTGATTTATAAGTTAAAACAATACATTTCCACATTTTTCGATTCTCTCCATATCGCTGCAATCCCTTTAAAGTTAAATACTCAAGTTGTAAGATGAAAGAGAGAAATATCCAAAGAAAGTAATCAGTGTTTTACGCTGTAATCATTGACCTAATCGTGTCCTTTCAAAATTCCTATGAACAATTTGACAAAACACTGAATTCAGTGTGGTTGACAAGGTTCAGTGTGTTGACAAAAGGTTGGTAGGGTTCAAGATCATTTGTGTGTTAATAGGTCAGTGTGGTTGACCAGGAGGTCATTGTAGTCGAAAATGATGTCAGTGTAGTTAAAAGTCAATTGTAGTTTGAACAAGGCTGGTCAGTGTGGTTAACAATGAAGTCAGTGGTGGTTGAAGTGTCGGTGTGTTAATAAGAAATAGGTTGACAAGGTGGTCAGTGTGGTTGAGAAGGTCAAGATGGTTTAAGAGGTCATGTGATTGACAAGTCCGTATTAACCAGTCTGGTTGCTGAGGTCATGTATTTGGACAAGGTCAGTGTGGTTACAAGGAGGTTGGTGTGGTTAACAATGAGTCATGTGTTTGACAAGTCCGTGTCATTGACGAGGTCGGTGTGGTTGATGAGGTCCGTGCATTTGACATGTCAGTTTGGTAGCAAGGTAGTGTGTTTTGACAAGAGGTTGTTGTGTTTGACGAGGTCGGTGTGGTTGACTTCTTCTTTCTTATGAGGCACATCTAAACATTTTTAAGTCGTGACGCCAAACTCGCTGTTGGTTGTTGGGGTTAGAGAAATCTTGTCCACCGGCGTGACCGAAGTGGTAGGGCACTCACTTGAGAATGTTACCGCAGTCCCCTGTGATGGAGACCACATTGGCAGGCTGGCGATGGCCGCAGCCCCCATCGTTGCAATATATTGCTGTTGAAGCGACCAACTCCTGTGCGAATCCGGTTTAGTGACCCATTCATTGCGTGGGATTGCTGCCAGGTGGTATTTCTGTCTTAGGTGTGATAGAGATTGTCGTCTTGGAGTATCAAGCCAGGCAGTATTCCTCCATGGCTGTAGATGTTGAATGGGAAACTGGAGAGTTTAGCGGCGGTTCGGCAGAAAAGGTCGGCGAGAGCGCGGTCTCTGTTTGCCGAGTTTTGGTGTGATTCTTTGATGACCGTGTTTCTGCAGCAGGTGCTGGTTGTCCAGCAGGGCCTTATTCACTAGTTGTGCGTGTGGTGTTCTCCTCCGAAGGCTGCAGGTGCAATGCCTGAAGCACTCGTATGATTCAGATGGAGTAGGACGGAGGCAGCCAGTTATGTTCTCAAGGTCTCATTGAGTACAGTATCCAACTTCTTTGGTGAGAGCTGTTGCACCTCATGCTGGGCCGGCATATTCAGCAGTGCTGTAGACCCTAGCCACGGCAGTGGGGCGTAGGGTCGTTGGGCTGGGCACCCCATGAGGATCCCGCAAGTCGGCACAGGATGTTCTTCCTCGTAGATACCTTGGTGCATACGGACTCGAGGTGCTGCCGGTATGTAGCTTCCGGTCAAGAATCACTCCCAAGTAGGTTGTGTAGGATTGTAAGGCAGAGACACCTCCATTGGGTGATTTGAAGCTGATGATGAGCCTCTTTTGGTGTTGAGGTGGAAGGCAGTCGGTGGTCTTGGCTTCACTCAGCTTCATCTCAGGTCTTCAATAATGCTGCAATAGGCCCATGTCTGTAGTAAGTGTGCTTTCTCTACTTCTGTCCAGTTTGCTGTCCGAGTAGGAGGCAAGATCGTTGGCAATAGCCTATTGTCTAGATGTTGTTTTGAGGTAAGTCCTGAAATACAAAGTTGAACAGCATAGGCGCCAGTACAGATCCTTGTGGTACTCCGTTCTCAGACGACGCAGACGACCTCTTGTCCCTCATGGTCTTGAGAATATAAAGCACGGTTTGCAAGCATGTTATTATGAAATTGTACAAGGTGACGATCCGGGATGTACTTGAGAAAGCTTGAGTGTAGGCCCTGGTGCCACACGGTTTGTAGTAGATGCTGAGGTAAGGTCCACCAAGATTGCGCCTGCCTTACGGCGCTTTTCAAAGGCTTCCTCAATATCATTTGATGATGTTTGACATCTGGTGGACAGCACTCCGGCCACGGCGAAATCCGCTTGTTCGTCAGGCAGGTGGCGTTCGACGACGGGCTCCAGCGGGTCCAGGATCATCCTCTCAAGGAGTTGGAAGGAGACACACAGTAGTGATATGGGCCGTGGGAGTCTTAGGGTTGTCGACAGGCTTGTGGTTAGGGAGTGCGAATTGATAGTAGCTCTCCTCAGATCTTGGGTAAGGACGGTTGGAGGCGGCAAACATGTGGAGAACTCCTGGAGCAATCTAGACATAGTGGGCCGCATTGCATCAGAACTCTGCTGGTATTTGTATGTTATCAGGGCCCGGGCCTTTCCACTCTTTAGTTGGCGAATAGCAGAGGTAAGCTCATTAGATTGAGAAGGTTTTGTTGAAAGGACCCCCCGTCACGCCAGGGCTCGACGCGAAGTTGGGTGATCTCTTTTTTGACAGGCGAGTGTGATCTTTAGCAATGTTCTTAAAACGACCGTTTGCGAGGAGTTGCGCAGCGATTGAGTTGGCAGAAACTTGACATTTTGATGGTTTTGATAAATTCTGCCGGTTGAGACGGGTTTATAGTCTCCAGGGCCTTCCTTGTGGAGTGGGTGAAGTCGTGTGAAAAGTCGATCTTGGACCGTCTCCTCCCAGCGATCACGACGTTTTCTGTCAAGCAGTGTGTCAGATCTGACGCCTTGGATGAAGCTTCTTCCCCGGATTCAGAATTCAGGAAAATCCTGTAAAGAGTGGTCACAATCCTCATCCCAGGATGGGATTATAACTGCGGACGGAGCCACGTGGGATGGTCTTCTTGCTATGGTGTAAGATTGGCACAGGCTGTTTGTAAGAATTGTCCGGTTGGAGGAGGTTGGTGTCGGGGGTTGGGCACTGCTGAATCCACCAGGGTTCTTGAACTGGTCACTGTCTGCCTTGCGGAAGTTCCACCTTTTTCACTGGCTTTGTGTGGTTGACAGGGATGGCAGTTTGGGACAAGGTGGGTTGAAAAGGTGTGGTTCACAAAGTAGTTTGTGGTTAACAAAGTCAGTGTGGTTAACAAGGAGGTCAGTGTGGTTGACAAGGGAGGTCAGCGTTGTTGACAAGGACCCGGTCATGTGGTTGACAAGGAGGTCATGTTGTTGACAAGGAAATAGCGGTCAGTGTGGTTGACATGGAGGTCAGTTTGTTGACAAGGGGTCAGCTGTGGTTTTGACAAGGAAGTCTGTGGGGTGGACAATGAGTCAGTGTCTGACAAGGAGTTAGTGTGGTTGACAAGGTGTTCAGTGTTGTTGACAAGGAGGTCAGCATTGTTGACAAGGAGTTGTGTGGGTGACAAGGAGGTCAGTGTGGTTAACAAGGAGGTCAGTGTGGTTGACAAGGAGGTCAGTGTGGTTAACAAGGAGGTCAGTGTGGTTGACGAGGTCAATGTGGTTGACAAAGAGGCACTGTGGTTGACAGGAGGTCAGTGTTGTTGCAAGGAGTTCGGTTTGGGTGACAAGGAGGTCAGTGTTGTTGACAAGGAGGTCAGTGTGTTTGACAAGGAAGGTTCAGTGTGTTGTTGACAAGGAGGCAGTGTGGTTGACAAGGAGGTCAGTGTGGTTAACAAGGAGGTCAGTGTGGTTAACAAGGAGGTCAGTGTGGTTGACAAGGGGTCAGTGTGGTGACAGGAGGTCAGTGTGGTTAACAAGGAGGTCAGTGTGGTTGACAAGGAGGTCAGCGTTGTTGACAGGAGGTCAATGTGGTTGACAAGGAGGCAGTGTGTTGACAAGGAGGTCAGTGTGGTTGACATGGAGGTCAGTGTTGTTGACAGGAGGGTCAGTGTGGTTTGACAAGAAGTCGTGTGGTTTGACAATGAGGTTTTTGTTTTGTTTTTTTTTCAGTGGTACAGGGAGTTCAGTGTGGTTGGACAAGGAGTCAATGTGGTGACAAAGAGGTCACTGTGGTTGACAAGGAGGTCAGTGTTGTTGACAAGGAGTTCAGTGTTGTTGACAAGGAGGCAGTGTGGTTGACAAGGAAGTCAGTGTGGTTGACAAGGAGGGTCAGCAGTGTGGGACAAGGAGTTCAGTGTTGTGCAAGGAGGTCACGTGTGGTGGTTGACAAGGCGGGTCAGTGTGGTTGACAAGGAGGTCAATGTGGTTGACAAGAGGTCACTGGGTTGACAAGGAGGTCAGGTTGTTGACAAGGAGTTCGGTGTGGTTGACAAGGAAGGTCAGTGTTGTTGACAAGGAGGTCAGTGTTGTTTGACAGGAGGTCAGTGTGGTTGGACATGGAGGTCGTGGTAGTTGACAAGGAGGTCAGTGTGTTTGACAAGGAGTTCAGGGTTGTTCACAAGGAGTTCAGTGTGGTTACAAGGAGGGTCATTCTATAGTGAGAAGGTTAGTGTGGGTGTTAAGTGGGTCATCTGATTGAGGAGGAACTGAGCCATCTAGATAGGCCTACATATGAAGAGAAACGTGGACATGTAGGGAGGCGGGGAACTCGGTAGGGTTTTGTCGTTCACAATAGGAAACATTCTTTTGAGGACGGCCCGAACTTACCAGGTGTGTTGATGGTTTCAGTGGTGGCAACAGGTCCATTGGGTCATTTCTGCAAATTGAAACAAGAAGATTGTTTCCCCTTCTATGCCTCGATTATGTCAATTTTGACGAGAAATATTTGATAAAATTAGTAGATAGATTTTTGAGTTATTTTAAATGGGCCATCCAATTTTAAGACACAGTAACAACTCAAAAGCAGAGATTGTTGGTCAAAATTAGATGGGAATTTCCGTTTTCAACGGATTTCATACAAAGAATAAATAAATCTTTCTACATTTCACGCTATTAAAATTATTTATAGTCAGATTTAGATGTTGACTTTATTGAATGAAAAACAGACTTATCGCTTGTGTATAACATGTATGAGAGCACGTGTGGGCCAGTGGAAAGCCCAGGCATCATAATATTTAGACTGTTGAAACTTGTGTATGAGGTCGAGCCCCCCGCTGCGGCAAAACGTGTTGTGTACTTGCATCGTCGACCCAAGCGATATTCGGGTGGTGGTATTAGAGCGGGAGGAGAAGGGACAAACAATAATTATCATCGTTCATCCCCCACTACAAAAAGTTGGGCTAAATATGCAACAAAGAGACCTGTATGTAGCGCGTGGCTTTTGTAGCCAAACTCCAAATCGCACATAGTAGTCTTTTGAGAGATAAAGGTCGCAGGAGACAAACTTAGTTTGAACAATTAAATGAAGGGTTTGTGTCAGTCTACTGCACCCGGGAAGATGAGAAATACTCACGTGTGTGCTTCATTTTGAGAGGAAAGCCTTCTTATAAGGTTGAAAATCTGGACTCCAAAGCCGAAGCTGGTACAAATTTATTAAAATAAAAAATTTTAATTATTTAGTTTTTTGCTTTTTTTAATTTTTCAAATTTGATTATAAACAGAGGTTCTCAAATACCTTGATAAATTTAAATAGGTTTAGGTGTTCTTTTGTGTGTGTTGACGTATATTTTTGACAGGTTAATCAAAGCAAAAGGCACATGGAGTGTGAACCCTTTTGTTCTAAAAATCTAAAATTTTTCCTGGCCGAAAACCATGTCTTTCTACACTGTTAGAAAGAGAGGTGAACGCCTTTTATATTTGTGCAAAGAAATCGCCTGTAATAGCCACACACTCTTCAAACACAAACCTTCCGGAAGTGGACATGGATTTCACCCGATCATAAGACTACGAACATGATGACCTGATATTGATTAGGAGATATTGTGGAGATCAGCCGTGGATAACACCAGATCATTTTTTCCCCCCCCCCCCCCCCCCCCTTTCAAAATTGTGATGTTGGATTCAGACCACTCCCTTGTTATTGCTAAGCTGAGGGGTGAAATTCAAAAAAGGGGTTGAGAAAAAAGGCCCAAAAGAGGAAAGAAAGTACCAACTTGAGACCCTAGTGCGAAAATGAAAGTTCAGCCTGAAAACTGCAAAACAGGTCGGTTGCTTGATGAAGTAGACACAGATGAATCCAATGCGACCTTGCTTGAAAAACCACCACAATCATCAAAGATACAGCAGAAGAGTCTTGGAATGCCATCGAGTAAAGAAAAAAGGGGGGAAAGGCCTGGAATCTCCGATGCAAAAAAAACTCTTGCACTGGCGATGAAAGAAGGAAAGAAGGAAAGCAAGGAAGAAGAAGGCCAGGCGTCAAGAGTACAACCACCTTGACCAGCTTATTAAAAAGGCCTTACAGGGACAAAGAAAAATGTTTACAAATATTTTTAAAAAGTGTATAAAACAAGGATTTAGTTTATTTCTCAAATCTTCACACACAATTCAAGACCATAAAACTAAAGGCGTCCGTAAATTCCGCGTAAATAGAAGACTTACACCAACTCTATCCGCCAGAGTAATGGTGAGCTTCTTTCCCAATCCGCTGAAATGAACAAAGATGTTTGAAATGGTAAGGCCCTTACAATCATCAGCCTACCATTGACCATCCAGTTTTCATCCATCAAATACGGGGACTAGCTGTTCTACTCTGGATAGTGAGCCATCCATTATCACGTCTGAAGTTGAAGCAGCTATCAAAAGCTGAAGTCAGGGAAAAGCCCCAGGTTCTGACGAGATCACAGGAGAATTGCTTTTAAAGAATGGGGTGAAGGCATCATTGGACCAATTGCAAATATCTGCAATGACATCTGGTAAATGAACGCATTCCAGAAGAAAAAATGGACAAAATCTATCATTCTTTCCATGCCCAAGAAAGGGAGAGGGGAAACATAACCAAGTGTGAGAACTACAGGACCATCAGCCTGATTAACCATTCCAGCAAACTTTCTTCTTGAAATCATAAGGAGCCGGAATTATCTAAAGAAGCCATTCTAGAAGAAAAACAAGCAGGGTTCAGACCTGACCGCTCCACAATGAACAAGTCTTCGCCCTGAAGCTCAATCCAACAATCGCCTAGAGAAGAAAGATGGGAATGTTTTTGCTGTCTTCATTGATTACAAGAAAGCATTCGATCGCGCATGCAGATGGCCTCTTTACAGTGTGCTTCATTATTTTTTTTTTTTTTTAAAAGTGTTAATTTGGTAAATTCATCAAGGCATTTCACAAAAGGATCAATACATCCAAATATCATTACATAATACATAATACAAATATTTGAATGAGCTGCATCTTCTCTGGCGGGTGGTCAATACATGATAAAACCAGAAAAATATACCGATTTTTACAACAATAAACCTCAAACACACCACCACAAAGAACAAAGGACGACAAACAGGAAAACAAACAAACAAGAAAAAAATAAAAAACTTAAAAAAAGCAAAAAATAAAAAAAATAAAAAAAATAAAAAAAATAAAAAAAATAAATGTTCACATAAATTCACGCAAAAATATTTTTTTCCAAAACTTGCCACTTAGCTATATGCTTGAAATTTAAATTGAGTTGTTTAAGAAATATACTGGTCCAGTTTGAAAAGGTTTCAATTTCATTTCTTAAAGCAGTGAAAGAAATATTTCTATTTGGCATCTATTTCGAGTAGAAAGAATTGGTTATCAAAATGCATAAATTTAGAGCCTGATACTTTTGTTCAGACAATCCAAATTAATAATTGAATTTACCTTAAGTTGAGGGAATAATACCACGGTTTGCTTAGAATGCAGTGTTGTAGTTCTAACCATAAAGGTTTAACTAATGATCTGACACTCTGTCAGAAGCTGATCAATGATTTCTGATTTTTTCAATGCAGAACGTACATAAAATCATTTATTTCTTCTAACAATTAGAGGCATATAGGGGTTTGTTGTAAGGATTCTATTCGTGATTCTGTTATGACAACCATCGTCGTTTTCATTCCAGAGTACATTTAAAAGATACCAAGCAATAATTTTCCAATTGCGTCCGGGAAAACTTAATTTCCCAATTTGTTTTCACATTTTTTGTTTCGATTTCGGAATTTTTGAATTTAACCGGTAGTTCACAAGACGCTTGCAACCTGTTTTTATCCTTCAAAATAAGGCTCATATGAAAAGGAATACAGGGTTTACACACTGGTATTATAGGACTATTTTTTTTTTACTTTTTATATTGTTTTTAAAATTCTTTTGTATCACACATGCATATTAATATCACATTATAAAAAGTTATACAAAAATTATTTTTCCAAACCATACTTATTTTCAACATACTGTATTCCTGCCTCTTGCCATGGTCTTATAGTTTATTTCCTTACACCATTTTAATATTATCATTGTTCCAAAAAATAATCTAGGACATAATCAATTGTTTCTGGAAGATGTTTACTTTTGATTTTGGACATGCTAAAAATACTTCTTTCCAAAAAAACTACTATGTGATTTCTTGAACAAATTTAAAGTAAAAATTTACTCCCATCTTTCTAATTCGGGATATATCGCTGATCTCATTTATTACAAAATAGTAAAATTACCCTTTCATATCATATTCCTCTTAAAACACGCTTTCCATGTACATTTAGAGCTTTGAAAAAAATAAGTCAACCTTACTAGTCGTAAACGCTTCGGAGTATAGTAGTCATATGACAGTTGATCCCTGTTGATTTTGTCACGTGTTCCTTTCCAAATAAGTTCAAGTTAATTTGTTTTTGTAAGTCTTTCATTATCTTTTCGGAATAGGGATTAGGAATAGAAACAAGCGTGGTTAAACTGTGGATAATAGTAGTGATTCACAATTGTAATACGCCCCAAAACGGTCAACTTTCTTTTTGACACCAAATGGGCATTACCTTTTATACTGATTCATCACTTATTATAATTTATATCCACCATTTCCTCTAGATTTGTTGAAAAAATGAAAAATGCACGCCCAGAGCTACAAAATTCCCATTCCTCAACCAAATTGAGATTCGTATTTTAACAATACTCTGCTTCTCTTACATATGACCCAATGTAAACCACATTTTTTTGTTTTTTTCTTCATTTACTTTAAACCAGATAGGCGTTCGAACAAAATCAACGTGTGCAATGTCGAATTAGGCTCTACCTCTAACCATTTAAACTAATGTTGAATCGTCGGCATATTGCGTATTTTTATTTTACATTCAACATTGTCATCTTAATCCCGCCAATTTTTTTTTGTTTTTTCTTATCAACGGGCTAGGAACCTCCGCACAGATCAAAACGATTTATGGCGACAGGGCGGTCTCCCGTATACAAACTCTACATAATCAAAGCGAGGAGAGGCGTTGCTTTATCAAAACGGATTAGTTCACATTTATTATAAAACAATGTTAATCCCACTTTGAAAGGAAGGTCCCAAAGTTTAAAAACTCAGGTTTAAATATAAAATTTATGAGGAAACCGGAGATCGAACGCCTTTTTTCAAATCAAAGAAGCATTCCTGGTTATTTGCAGTTTAGTATTACAGGATTAAATCATAAAGCAAACGTATATTTTCTCCAATGATACCTTCTTAGGAAACCCTTTTGATCGTCAGTGATTAAAATTTGGAAGAACTGTTTTCATTCTCTCTACAATGCAGGATGTTGCTTTAATTTATAGATATATTAGTAGATTAGATTGCTTGAGAAATCGAAATTGCCTGGGTTGATTTCCTTTTGGAAGAAGAGTTATTATACCCAACCTCGTGTGTCACAGATATTCTCCTTATGTCGAATAATTCAGAGAGCGTAGAGGAATGGAACAATATCCTGAAAAAAGAATTTCCAAATTCGGTTGATGAAAAAGCATCGGAACCCGGACTTTTATTTTGGCGATTCTTTAATGACTTAATATTCTTCGTAAGTCAGTGGACCTCGAAATTTTGTAATTTGAATTGCGTTTTTTAGGCATGTCTGATCTTAGCAAATTTGATCAAAACTCTCTAAATTGTTTTTCTTGGCTTGATATAAATGATGATAAAAATTGTTGAGAGGTTCTTAAAAATTTTGTTGGATCCTAATTTTTCACCATTTTGAACTTTCTAATTGTGATATGGTTTTATTTATGTGCAATTTCTTTTTCCAAATTTATAAAATAACTGATGGTTCTCCCATGTCAACCCACCTTTGCTCTAGACTAGCAACGACTTCAATTTTAACACGTCTAATTTCCTTCTAATTCCTGATTTTTTACGTCTATATTCGCTAAAATATCGGCACCATTGTGCGATGATGCTAGCTCTTTTTCCAACCTTTCCAAATTCTTTTTCAATATTTTGTTCTCTCATCTGATTTCTCTTTTCTTTCTGCTGCCTATTTAATGTTTTTATCCTCTTATCTCCATAGTAAAAACCTCTAGAAAAAGTTGATCATATTGATAATCTATTTCATTGGAGAATCTGGTCAAATTACCAAAGTTATGTTGCGTGACTGCGTCTTAGTTTTTTAAATACTTTCATTTTTTCTTTAATTATATTAAAATAAAACACAAACAGAAAAAAATAAAAAGTTAAATTTCCAAAATTCTTTACCTCGTTGAACAGGAGAAGTATCTAACATAAGACTAACATAAAAGAAGGTCTGTTCGATTAGCAGGGGTCCATTTTGGAATCAGCAAATATATCGTTAAGCTCTGTGAGATAAGGAAGAAATCTAATCTCGATTGTTTTAACGGACTAGGCTGCGCAAGAGTAAATCTTTTCACATTGACATTTTGCACTCTCAATGGTCTATAAATAGAGTTTTTCGCCACATGTCTTAAAACTTGCTCTCTATAGCTTTTGGATTTTTAATTCAGGATATAATTTGAAACGTATTCCAATTCTGGATTTGTATTAAAATTCCAATCACTGCACATAAAATACAGGAGCAGATTTCTTCATTATCCCCATTAACTTCCGATAGAATGGTGCGTGGTCCTCATTCGGACATATAAAGAAATAAGTGTAAACACGAATATCTTATTGAACTATCTAGTAACAACAATTGCCATCTTCATCGTTTAACAGGACATGACCTTATAATTAAGGTTATTGCTAAGAAAATGGCAAAGCTCGTTTATTTGAAGCAAAACGAAACTAAAAAAAGGCTTCGCCACACCATTCTCAGCTTTGTTTTGACCATTAATTCCATATTCTTACTAAAATGTACATTCCGTAAGCATAAATAGATGGTCTTTTTTACAAGGTAATGTAAAAACATCCCTTCTCTTTGGTTGTCATTCAAACCTTCGACAATCATAGAAACGATTTTTACGTCATTACCATAAATTCTTTTTAAATGGTGTTGTTACAGGGAGTACATATTTGTTGAGAGAGGAAAACCTTGTGACGCTTATCGTTTTAGCCCCTACAGGGTATTCCCATTTCTTCCCCTCTTGTTCCCTTTTTACGGACAAGTTTAAAAGCAATAAAAAGATTTTACAGAAGCCTGTTTTCTCAACCTCTTTTACAGATTATCAATGAACAGAATATTATAACTGATTGTGTGATAATAGGACAATTACAAAACATAGTACTCAACCCATTCCGTAACCCCCACTACTGTACATACAAAACAAAAAAGAAAATATTCTTGTGTAGCAAAAACCCGTTTTGGCCACAAAAAGTCTATGAAATACAAAAGCAATAAAACAAAAAGAGCGCCCAAAGAATGAATGCAAAACCAGAACATGTTTTTGTTCAATGAAAGGTTAATTGGTTATTTAAAGGGGGATGTCGATTTAAGGATATGAAGTTTTCATCTTGATAGAGCGGCCTCACTTACAAAACCACAACTGTTACAGATTTTGCGCGTATTTCAATCCGTTTTGATGCGGAGAGCTAAAAACGTGATTTTGTAAGCCCATCAGCGACTGGTAAAAATTAACATTGGGGGCTCTCGACCAAAATGGGGCACATTTCGCTAATTAACTTCCAAACCAAACCCTTTGGCTCTTAGAGTCACAGGGTAAATGAGAGGAAAAATAGTTTAGCTTTCTTCTGATACCAAAATATGGACCCACTTACGGTAAAATCTGGGGGCTTCGGGGGACGAGGCCATTAAGCGATCGGGCCAGGGACCTTTAATGAGATGACCTAGTTTGTAGGTTGTATTAAGGGGGCGTTTGTGATCCACAATTACCTCCCCAATTACATAAAAAAGTTTGAGATTTTGATTCATCTGAACCGCCAGCCCTAGAAATCCATGTATACCCCATCCCACGTGCAAAATTTTTGTCAGGATCCGCAAGGACATTCGCAATTGATATCTGTTGTCCGTAAACGGACACGAAACGAATCCGCAACAGGTGGTCTATGGGTCTTCTATGTGGGAAAATATTTTGCAATTTTTTCATAACACAAAACCACCACAAGATCGAATCAACTAATTCTTTAGAATAGTTTTCTCAAGGATATTAAGAACAATGAATAAAAAGTAGGTGCTGAAGTCACGAAATGCACCTATAACAAGAAAGTGTGCACTTCATGTTCGCAACTTTATTAGTGAATATGGTGCCATTGTTAATAAGAACAGCTGCTGGAGATTCATTTCACTATAGTTAAAAATATAGATCTATTTTTGGGGGCCTGTGGGGAGGTTTAAATACCAATAGGTCAGTTTTACAGTAGGGAAAAACACGGAATAGGTCAGGAACAAAATCACAAACTACGAAGTGCACCTTTCATAGGCCTACACAATAATTTAGCAATGAAATTTGCACTAGTCTTGTCTAATTTCTGGAGTTTTCAATTAACAACCAGATGCAAGCATGGTTCTGTTACAGTTGCCACGGGACCAATTTCTGGTCCTTTGTCTTTGATTCTAAGATCACACTTGTCTCGGATAACTTAATAAGGGTTTAGAGTTCCTTCTTTTCTTAGCCTTTTTGCTACTACAGCCGATCACCTTCCACACGCTCATTTCTGGTGGGAGTCTGTGTACACCATAATGGGTTTCTTGTCCCTAATGAAGCCACGGTTTCGGGCAAAGTCTAGAATATACTCCACGGTCTCCATCAGACGAAGCGGGATATAATGGAATCTGGGGTTTTACTGTTTTATGAGGAAGGCGATGGGCGTTGACTATGAAGACTCGCTGTGCTTCCTTCTTTGAACATACAAAAAATCGTGTTGAAAAAAAAACCCTTATCACCGCATAATCATTAAACGCTCTCCAATGATTGGGGGACTCCGTAGAATAACAGATTCAATTTTCTGTCATGGAATTACGCAGTAGGAGTTATATGTGCTTTCTTGCACTCTGAAACACAATATTTCAAAATTTGGAATCACCTCCTCTTGAATGAATTCCAATTCTATGTACAGCTTGCACTACCAAACCCGGATTCTATGCAGTTAGTTTGTATCGTTCTGGGTTAACTCGTCCGATACATTAGTTACTTTAATTCCATGTCATCCATAGCTTTAGCCAATGATCGTTCAATAAGTAGGCATTTCTCCTTTAGTTCAGAATTAGTCACACTTTCTGCATCATATTTGTATTGCCCGCCTCGGTAATCGTCGTGCTTTTTGTTGTGAATTTCCCGGTCTGAAGTCGACATTTTATCCGGTGTCAAAATTCGAAGTGGTGCAAAAGAGTGATTCAATAGCGTATTTTCACTTCCAACAAGGGTTTGTCCCTTCCTTGTAGATTTTGTTTTCTCCGCCCATAACACTCTCAATTATAAGCAGTCGTCATATTAGTCCTTCTGTCGCCCAGTCATGATAAAAGTAAATTATCTCGGCCCTTAATCAGAGCTCTCAGGAGAAGCGCCGGCCCATGAGCTTAAGTATGGTGTGCCTCAAAAATTGATCACACATAGAGTCTCTTATACAAGGCTAAAAAGCTGCATCAGACTTAACAACAATCTTACAGATGGTTTGAAAACAAAATATTGGCGTGCACCAGGGATGTCTTCTATCACAGACCTCTTCAACCTATTTCTCGAATACATCTTAGCAGAAGCCTTGAGAACTGTATAAAAACTTGGGCTAACGGTGGATGGCTACAAAATTAAAAGCTTCGTTTTGCTGACGATTATAGCTAATATCGCGGACTCAGAGGACGATCTGAAAACCTTGATGAGCACGTGGCATCATGCAAGCAAGGAATACTGGGTGGAGCTCAGTATACCTAAAACAAAAAGCTATGGTATTCTCCCGTGATGACCGGCTACCAGTAAGTCCAGCTTGATGGTCACCACTGAGCAGGTTAACAGATTTAAGTATTTGGGAGAGTAACGCATTATAAGTAACGCTAACACCATCAACCGACTCCACCAGCGAAATCAAAGCAGTTATTATTGCATCAACAGACACTAGGAAATTACGAGGTTTTAGAGTGATAAAGGACATCTCACTCTCCACCAATACGACTGTGAATTCCTAGTTCACCCAGGCTTCTGTAGGCTATGAAATCTGGACCATCAAAAGAATGACATGAAGAAGTTGGAAGCATTTGAGATGCGATGCTACAGACAACACCTTACTATCAGCTGGAAGGATATAAGGATCCGGAATGAAGAAGTTTGTTCAAGGAATTTCCTCCAACCAAAAAAAGGATTCAGCTCGTATATCACTGCATCGCAGCTGACATGGATTTGTCACTTGTGCAGAATGAACAAATCCGCCTACCCAAACGCATTCCTATGGAAACTGTCGCAGGCACATAAACGACAGGGAAGACGAAGAAGAGATGGAAGATGAAATCATTGTGGGCACCACCATTCCACCAGGGCAGATTTTGGAACGCAGATAGTACCATTTACGTCCCATAGCATCTGTATGACTAATAAATATTATAAGCTTCGGCGCTATAAGATTTCTGTGGTATGCTGGCACCAGCGCCACCAATTCCGTTTCCGCATCGCTAAATGGCCTGCTATTCTTGACATGCACTATGTCTTTTGACTCCCTAGCAACCAAAGCGCTGTGTAAAGGCTCTGCGATAGCGTGAACAAGGAATGAAAAAAAAAGGTTTCGCGCTACCTTGGATATCGCGAACTCAACGAATTCAGGTGCGTTTCGATCTGATGTTAGAAATGGGTTCCTGACAAAGACCCCTTAGCTCAACCAGTTTTGTAAGCCTGGCGTTGTGGCAGACTTGATATAGCAGCAAGCGAGAATTGAGCCCGCTGAAAAGGTAAGAAAATTGACTGGTAGGATCGTATTTTCAAGTTTTTGCGTCGTTTCAAAAACTAAACATATATTAAAACTAGTCAGCTAAATAGGACAATTTAGTTAGGAATATTTTGGTGTGCAAAATCGTTTAGATAGGCAAGTATTTTGCGCAATCTCCAGTGTTACCGCAATGTACAAAAAATACAAATCAACGCTACCTGACAGAGTTTCCAACGCTCAGCCTACGGCGGACGAGCAGGAAAGTAAGAGTCTGTGTCACGACTGCAACAGAAGTATCTAAATAGTACTGCGCGAGAGATTGAGGGAGATTAACGTTAATCAGTACGTCATAGAGAAGCATGCAAAGAACTAAATCTCAAATATCTCCGGAAACGAAGGGGGGGGGTTCTAGGAGATTTTTTGTCGTCAGCGGGCCCGTTACTAGTTTGTTTCAATAGGCTTATGTCTCGAATTGGGTATGACCTATAGAAACCTAGCGGAGAAATGAACATTGAATGTGTCGGGTACTTCGGCGCTCCGCAAACCAGGGGAAAGTGAACACGCAATCGCTACGGGCCGCATCCATTTTCCCACCATGCTTTGGTATGATATCAGTCGTGAGAATTTCCAAACGATGGTTGCAATTTACACGCTTTCATTTTAGAAACAGGATCTACGTACTTAACGGACCGCCCAGTACGCTCAGCCGATAATGATGGGGTTGATAAACTCCCTAGGGCAATGAAGATTTGCCAAGGTTTCCCAAGATTCAACAATGGGCGTCGCTGTGTGTCAAGACGAAACGTAAATGGTTGCCTCGTGATGAATTGGTTCGAGTGGAGCAAACGTCCTATGGGACATGCATGGTGTCGATAGATAGAAATTTCCGTAACAGTAAGAAATTGGGAAAACAGATTTTCCGTTAAATTTATGGAAAATTCTGTTTTAGAAAACAAAAAAATAAAAAAAACAAAAAACATAAAAAAGGTTAATTCGGAATATTATTTCAAAAAATTATGCAGCAAAATTTTCCGGACTTTTTCGTTACGAATTTTAAACAAGGCGAATGGATGTAAGCCATGCGTCAAATATGTCCCCGCAGAATGTCGCAATCACTTTCGTTCGTTCGTTCGTTGCAAGTCCCAAACTCACAGTGGAAGATCCGTCTTTAAACCAGTGATCAGGCCTGGAATGCCTCTTGGGGACTTGTAACCTCACAGTTATGTATGATGTGGCTAATGGTTTGTAACTCTCCACAATCGCAGTTGGTGATGTTCTACTCCGATCTTGTGAAGTTCTTTGTACGACCAACGCCAGTTTGAGTCTGTTGAGGTGACCCATGCTTTCCTATCAAGGTCACAGCATTTGGGCTTGGTAGATGGGCTGTCCACAAACTGCTTTAGGTTCATAGTAGAGGATGACCATGCTCAAACCATCTGTCATTGATCCAGATGATCGATAGGGATTACTGTGACTGCATGTCATGATTGGGTAGCAAAGTGATTCGGGGAATTTGCTCCTCAAAGGGCGTTGTGGGGATTAGACTACCAGGTTCATTACATTTCTTGCGAGCTTGATCGTCTGTGAGGTTCTCCTAAGATTGGCAGGAGCTATGCCATACAGACTTGGGAGGTATTTACAGGCGGTGCAAAAGGACAACCCAATAACAAGTCTCATGCATCATTCAGAAGCGACATCAATCTTGTGTGAATGTGACGCTATGACTCCAACTGGTGTGCAGCGTATTCAGCAGTGGAGTCTGCCAGGCAACAGTTATGATGTTAAGTGTCGAAGGATGCACCATCCAGTTCCTGCGAGTCTTCTGAGGAGTTTGACACGAAGATGGCGTCTTGGCAGCGGCTGCCTTGGTGTGTTGATTGAAAAGTAAGGTGCGGTCCATTGTGACGCCCAGGGTACTTCGGTGTTGGGTCATGTACAGTTTTTTCCTCCCATCTAGAGTGATGTTTAGTTCTCTTTTGCGCATGATTTGCCAGGTGGAAAACAGAGCTGAAGGTCTTGGGTTTGCGAGTTTCAGTGCCACGGTGGAAGAATTGCTTACCGGTGATTAGGTCTTTCTTGCAGAACTGTTTTCTAAGGACTCCAAAGGGACGTCAGCAGCTATGCCAACGTGCGTTGTCGTCCTGCGTAAGCGTACAGCGAACAATCTCCCTTTGCATATCTGAGGACGTTGAGGTAAGAGGATGACCGGTGCCAGGACAGAGAAACCTTGTGGGAACCATCCGGAAGTTGCCGCTTCCTACTGCGTGCCATGATTTCTCCACAACGAAAGATCTGTCTTGGGGTGAGCAGCATAATGAACTGACAAGCTTGACATCGGGAAGATTTTGCTAGCTTGAGGTAGAGGCCTCCGGTGACCAGAGTTATCGTCGCAGAGTTAGGTCAATGAAGACTGCTCCAAATTCTGTGCTCTGTGGAAGGCTGTGTATCGATGTCATTAACTAGTCTTGCTATATGGTCCCCATCTGTTGTTGATTTACCTCTTCGAAAAGCCCGCTTGGGTGCGGGGGTGGTAACAATTTGCCTCGACGTATCATTGATCTGCGAGTCGAGTATCAGTCGCTTCAAGCAGCTTAGAGTGTGGATAGTAGCGAGAGGTATGTAACTCATGGGGGTCATTTGCTGGGTTCTTGGGCCTTCAGGATTGCAATGACCTTTGGTCTTCCATCTGGAGGGAATAGTTGATGTTCCCATGCACGTTAGACGGAGAGGAGTTGGAGCCATCGTACAACTTCAGGTGCCATATTTTCAAGAATTCTGTTATGGATGTTGTCATTGCCGGGAGCTTTCCAATTCTTGAGAAACTTTAATTGCTTCGGTGTTCATAGTAGGTGAATGGTTGGGACATGGGGGCTTGACGGTTGAGAGGTTTGTAGAAGCTGTTAAATCTCTGCATTAACAGCACCGAGAGTGGGCTTTCGCCGGTGGAGTGTGGTCTTGCCAATTTCCATTGTTGACTAAAGTACTGAAGCGATGGAGTTGGCAGCGAAGGGACATGCTATGGACAGCTACGGCCGGTGAGCTTGTTGATGTTGTTCCAGGCCTTGCGGCTTGAGGGGGTAAGTGATATTGGAATCTCCTACTTCCCATCTGGTGCGTCTCTTTGGCCAAGCAGATCATAGCTGGTTACCCGTTGCTGTTCTCTCAGTATCGCAGTTGGTATTAAATACCTTTGTATAACTCGTCGCATTCTTGTCCCAACAGGGGGTTTAGGGGTTCCTTTCGCTCTTGGAATGGAAATGTAGCCTGCTTGGTGGGCATGGAGCAGAAGTCAGAATATGCATCTTGATGTTAGATAAGCCGGGTCTGGCAGCGTGGATGACCAGTTCGATGTGAGTGTTTGAATTAGACCAGTTTGGCTTTCCTGAAATTCATCTCTTTCTTAGAGGGGAGATCGCCCCCCCCCCCCACCCCCCCCCCCACCCTGACCTGATGTACACTGGTGACCAGATTATGGGCAAGACCTGATTAGGGAACTGGGAGGACCTGTGGAGCAGCGGGATCGGATGTCGCTGGTGACACTGTTGACAGGTCGGGACAGGGCCATGTCCCATGACTGCTAGAATAGCAGGTAGGTGGATCCTTATACAAACAGCAGTGGAGGTCTTGGGCTTCCATCCATTCTCAGAGCCGCTTTGCCATTCTTGTCAGTTATTGGAGTATCCCCATGCTGTATTTCTCCAGTTGAAATCTCCGCCAGGACGACAGGAGCTCCGCTGCTGAACTACGGAAGGGAGTTGAAGTCTGCCTCAGCGGGTGGTGGCTTATAGATGTTGGTGAAGTGGCGTTCCCATTGCTTCAATTTTATCCACTGGACGGCGAATTCATTGAAGATTGCGGGTTGATCTCACTGTATGCCTGCTTCACATAGGAAGCGATCCCAATGTTGTGAGGAATGAAGCAAATAAGGTCAAAACCTCCGATTTGCAGCTTCTCTTCGAATTCGCAGTGAGTTTTTGGGAGGATGATATTCAAATCCGTTCTCCCTGGAGAGTTGTAAGATGATTGTCACGCTTAGCATGGGTGAGACCTTCAACGTTCAGCTGCAGGATACAAAATTTGGTGCTTGCCATAAGGAAAGATTCCTCTGTGAGTTGCGATAAATGAAACTACAATGTTATAATGAATCCCACCCGTCATCCTCCCGAAACCCCACCCCACCCTGCCGAGACAACCCACCCCTCCCCTCCCGGAGAACCCCGAGACACCCTCCCCTTCCGAGGACCCTCCACCACTCCTCCCTCCCGATACACCCCATCCCCGAGACACCCAACCCCTCCCCAACACTCCACCCTTCCCCCTGAATCAATGTATCGTTTCAGCAATACAGCATTATGCATATTAATTAGGCAATTGCACAATAAAATGCCCCTGTCCACAAACAGACCCAAGTACGATTCACACAAAAGATGTACGGCAGAGTGGCCTTTCACCAGTAGCGCCACGAATTTTGTATATCAAGCCTACCGTTTTAGCGATACAGTAGTAATTATTGCATTATTTAATGAGCTCATTTGCATCCGCAACGCATATATCAACACTTTTCAAATGGCAAAGAAGATTCGCCACCATGATAGGCCTTCATGCAGTGAAGGACGTTTGGTATCCGATGCACCGGTTAAAAAATATAGCATTACGCCGTTTTGACAAGATTAATAGCTTGTTTGCATAGGTTATGTATTTGCACGTAATATGCTATAGACCTTGCCATAGTCGATTTTTGCATTTTTTTAAATTTATTTTTGTGTGCTTGTCCATCTTATTTACCTTAGTATTATCATCATTATCTATTTATATTATTCATTTTCTTCTATTTTAATATTGTGAGCAATTCACGCCGTAACTAAGCTTAATTAGGCCTGAGATACCTTATGACAATGGCATATACCACAAAAAGATACGCTCAGGACCCTTCATGTGGAGAGGGCACTGTACATTACGGCTTTTGTTACGAATATAATCAGTCAATAGACAGTTAACATTCTACATACTTCTTTTGTTGCCTTGCGAATCCATTCCTGAGAATCGTTAGACCCCATAGTATTAAAACTCTACCAGATACAATTGCCCAGTGTTTGTAACAGTCAGGGCCGCATACTTTCAAGAATACCAGCCTAACAGTTTACAAAACCCTTGCTGTAACGGGTCTATAGATGCCTCCTTTATGATCCTAAGGTTTGTGATCGCGAGAGTTTCAGTGACCACCACCCACCCCCCCCCATCATCGGAAAAAAAAATTGTCAGGTTTTGCCGCCCGTATGTGAAGTGAAAATTAACGGGGAGTAGAGTAGCTATCGCGCCCTCAATGACCTGCATGAAAAGTGAAATTCTAAGGTTAGTAGTTGTCGCGCCCTTCTTACCCTCAGTATTTTTAATATTTCTCTTTGCGATGAGGCTACTGGGAAAAAGCCTACTGGGGAAAAAGTTAAAAAAAACCACCACACACACAATGGAAAAAAGTTAAAGAAAAAACAAATCAAACAAACCAAAAAAACAACAAAAAAAACAAAACAATTGTGGGACTCGGCGTAGTCAGAAATATGCCCAAAATCCAATCAGGCCAAAAACTCTTAACCCGCTTCCTTCCACCCAAGTACATCGTTTTACGACTTACAGAACTTCAGGATAACTTGATGCAAGATAGTGTCTTAAATTAGGCAAATTAGGATAACTTAATTATCATTATTGTACACCCAATCTAATCAGGTCGAGGAACTCTTCAGCCCGCTTTTCCACCAGTGACATATCATAGCTCTACGGAAATCCAGATAAATCAGTCACAATGTGGCCAAAATGCTGACATTTTTTGTGCAATATTGACTTTTTCCCTTGATCTTTTTTCCCTACCCTCCTGACAGACCCCAGATGTGCAATTTTATTTGGCTGTGTTGGGTGAGTAGCGGTGTGTTGGTTTGGAGTTAGCCTGGCTAAAAGAGCGGTTCGTATAGCTCTGTTAGCCATGGCGCCTAATGTTCAAGGTATTAGGTTTGGTAGGCTCTTTGCAAGCAAAAAGTTTGAGGAAGTGGTGAGTATATGCCACCGACAATTGTATTTTAAGCTTTTATCATTTATTTTTATTATTTTTAGAATCATGGTGCGTTAGGTTTGGCATTGTCCTACCCCATGTAGAAGAAAGACTGCAAATTAAGGGTAGTGTCAACCCCTTGTGCTTGTTTTCACACGAATTTCGGGATTTTGACCCTTTTAAACTTTTAACCACCACCTGTGTGCTATCGTTAACATTCAAGGTTATCCAATGCGACAAGCCTGAGCTGTATTTTTTTTTTTTTTTTTTTTTAATTAAATGCATTTAAAGTCACAAAAACCGCATGGTCTTAAACGGCGGGAATTCAAGCACATTTTCCGCCGTCAGTCGCATGGCGCAGCATCGCGTCGCTCGGTGATTGAATTTTAATGGCGTTACTTGCAGCGTGCGTGTTTGTTTTAATGGACTTTTGCGGGAACGCATCTTGGAAAAAAAAACGGAAAAATAATTAATTTGAAAATGTAAACAAAGCGCTAATTTAGGCACTAGATGAAATTTCAAATTTCTTCGATTTCTGGATGAGAGACAAAGGTGTTGATCAAAGTGCATAAAGATGTATTTCCATCACTTTGCCCATATAGTCATTTGAAGTTCACGATAAAGTTATTTGAGAAAGAGGGAAGAGACTGATGGAAATGGCGTGAAAAGCCCCTTTTTTTCTAAACCCAACACCGGAATTATCTCATGTTCCAATTTTCGCCAAATTTGGCAAATTTTTAGACCAAGATAATCCCAAATACCGACAGGGAAAAGGTAAGGGTTTAACTTCCTAACGGATGCATCGGTCTTTCTAGGACGGTTTTTCAATTTTCATTTTTCGATTTCTAACTAAAGATTCTCCAATACATACTCAAAACAAAATTTGGAAAAGGAAGGTAAAAATCAACCTTTTAGACATTTTCCCTTATATTTCGTAAAGTAAGTAGTAAGCTCTATTTGCAAGGAAAATAAAAAAAACGTACCTAGACAAATTTGTCTTGTTTCTAAAAAATAACATTAAGAAATCATGAAAGTTCAAATTGTTTTTGTTATGCTGTCTGAAAAAAATTGGGGGCAAAAACTCATGGTTTTTGTATTTTTCTCAAAAATCGGAAGTTTCACTTAATTCTGACGCCACCATCGGGTTTCATCCAATTTTCTTTCTTAAAAAGTATACTTTTAATACAATAATCAAATATTGCAACAGTTACAAACCAAATAGATGTACAGCGAAACTCAGGGTCGACACTGTCCTTAATATCGACAATTAGATTTTATATGGCCTAATGAGGCCCAAGTGGGCCCGTCGTAGACTAGGATTTTTCATATTGGGGGGAGGGGGGGGGGGCAGTGTCGCATTTCAACCGACAGAAAATGAGTAGGGTCCAGGGGCCCGCCTTTAGGGCCCATGTTGGGTCCAGGGCCGAGGCCCCCTGAAAATTTTGGGTTTATATGCTTCAAATGTCTTCTGAGGGCTATTTTTGTACGATTTTGTTAAAAATTACTGGTCGCACGCTGGTACATGAACTTATTTACTTTAAACCTTATTTGACGACAAATCCGGCCTGCCAAGTGCCATGGACATGAATTTTTAAGTGGAACCGACGGGCTCCATCTCAACCGACGAAATAATTATGGGGGGGGGGGGTGGCACCCTGCCACCCCCCCTATGGCTACGCCACTGACAATAGGGTATAAGTCATGCCCGTAAAGGGCCGTATTTTGCAGGGTGGAATGTATAGGGGATGAAATGGGAGGGCGGGGGGGGGAGAGGGACGGGAGAGGGAGGCGACGGGAGGTCAGGAGGGAGTGGCGTGGGGGGGGGGTGAGGTGGGGGGGTGGGTGGGTGGGGGGGGGAGTGATATCCCCGAGTGAGTGAGTGAACGTGAGGAGGGACGGCCGTGAGTGAGTGAGTGAGTGAGGGAGGAGTGAGTGAGTGGGGGGTGGGTGGGTGGGTGGGTGGGTGGGTAGAATGGGCGGGGCGGCGGGCGAGCGAGTGGGCGGGCAGCGAGTGATGTTGGGTGCAGTGAGTGAGTGAGTGAGTGAAGTGGTGAGTGAGTCCGATGTGTAAGTGTGAGTGAGTGATTTGTGAGAGTGAAAGCCCTGTTGTAGTGATGAGTGCAATGATGATTTTTACAATAGGTGGTGCATCGTTTTATGTGATAAATTTATAATTTATATTTTATAACATTGTACAATGATATATTTGGTCTTCCTTGCATTAAGGACCCCAATGGAATTAAGCGTTTGTTTATACAAAGGCTTTTTGGGTATCTAGTACTCAATTTCCGGTTGTAAATCAATCCTCCATTCTTGCCGATTTAAATTTGATCTAATGTTTACCAAGGATTTAGATGACTATATGTTGCTTTTAATGTAATTGGTTGACAATATTATGTTGTATCTTTTGATTGAGTACTGAATAACATGAAACTGAAATAGGCCTACAAAGTCATTAACTAAGGTGGTTGTGGGTAGGTATAAAAAATCATATGAGCGTGCCTACGACGGGGGGGGGGGGCCCGGGGGGGGAGGGGCACGTTGCCCCTTGGCTCGAAAAAGCGGACGATATGAACCAAAATATGCAGTTTTTTCCCTCTTTTCCGGGGAATTTCGACCAATTTTAGCATAGATTGGGCAAAATTATTAAAGTAAATTATGGCGATTTTACGCGCACGCGGCATTTTCGGCAGTGTCAGGCGTTAATTGGAGAAATCAGGGGAAACGACTATATGAATTTTGCCCCTGTCTGGCGGGACCGGCTTGGACATTTTTCCCCATCTGGATCGGATGCTCGAACGCCACTGATATGAAGCGGATATTTCAGCAACGTCGGGTGTCGAATACATACACAAATCGGAAATGTTAAATTAAGGTCCATAACCATTATCTAGGCAAAAATGGCAATGAGGTTGTTCCAAAAACACACCATTCATGTCAAACAGTGCAAAAATTTACCCCTTGTTCCCAAAACGACGTCCGATGGCGAAATGGGCTATTCCAGAAAAAAATGCCCCCCCCCCCTATAGAGGGCGCCTGAATTCCAGACTTTTTCACTTTTGAAAGCTGGAATTTCCAGCATTTAATGTCTAATATGGAGCGGTGGGAATTCCAGCCATTTTAGGTTATACGAGGGCGACGGAAAATTCCAGGGTTTTACGAGTGTTTCAGGAGAAAATTCGGAAAAAAATCAATATTTAACACTTTCTAAACACCGAAACATTAATGTCTGGGAAGTTCCAAGTTTTTTCATTGTAGTCTAGGAATTACTGGAATTTACGGAGAAGTTTAGTGTTCTGGAATTCCCCGGTACATTTACGGAACGGTAGGCTTTTGGAATTCATATTTTTCATGGAAGGATAGCCAGGAATTCCAGATCTTTTTGGAACAAAAATTTTGCCCTCTAGGGGGGGGGGGGGGGGGATGTTTTTCTGGAATATAGCCAATGCGACACCTTGTTTATTAAAAGCGGATGCGTTAGGCTGTTATATATCCGAAGTGTTCCCCGGGGCCAAAAAAAATACACGTTCACGATGACTTGCTGTGGTTGTACTCGTTGTGACGTCACAATTCTCAAATTTTCCAAAAAAACTTGGCTCGGCAAAACTCATCAATAAAAGTCCAATTCCAATGTAAGAATCAACTGTAGAAAATCATACTTTTACTATATATCTTCATCGCATATATGGACGGGTTTAATTGTTGAGATAATGACCGTTCCGTGATCTTTGGATGACAAAAGCAGCAGGACAATCTGCTTCCATGGCCGAAAATCACGTCCAGGGGAGAAGGAACCTGGGGGAAATTCATCCGGCGAATGGATGAATTAAGAAGTACATGGTTAGTAGGGGGTTCCCTTCCTACAATATACCCAAGTTTGGCTCTCTACAGCTCAATCCAGGAAAAAAAGATACCATGCCCTAATGTCCAGAGTTAAAATTTTTACACGGCAATATCGGACATAAGGACGGAGCCCATTTTATAGTCCCCTCCCGAACTCCGGCGGGGACATTACCCCCGGAAAATTTTTAAAATAACACAATTTGTGTTCCAATTACGAGACAAATTCGTAATTAATTACTGTCACAGTTCCGTTATTTTGAAGGAAATTCGTAAATTTCCATAAAAAGTCTGGAAATTCTTCTGCAGAATTTCCGTAAATTTCGGAAAATTTTCTAACAGTTGTATTCCATAAAGAATCCGAAAGGTGTTTATTAAACCCTTGAATTACGGGTTCCTTAATGTCCAGGTGGAAGTTTTGCAGCAGCAACAATTAATCATGTTATACAGTAGTAATTTGATCCTTACATTGCCACACAAATCACAAATGGCTGCCCTAAAAAGCAAATATATATTCGCTTCGGCAATTATTAAAATGTCTTAATTCCTCCAGTATACAGACTAATCCTACTCACCTAAAACATATTCTTGCAGGTGGTTCAAGTTGTTACAATGAAAACGCACCCTGCAGTTTTTTTTATTACCTCTCGAACGCGTTTCGAACACACCCGGACCCACCGACAAGTTTTCTCCATATTTTGCAGTGCTCTCTAAATGTAAACGAGAAAAGTTTACGCCCCAAAGCAGTGGTGAAACTTGGTAAAACCACTCCAAAATAAAATAATGGTTCTGCTACTTAAAATGCGTGAAATTTCAATCAGAAAGCGTAACAAATCTATCCTAAAAAGAGTGGATTTCCACCTGTTTATGCAGGAGTAGTTAACGAAGGAAAGGACAACATTTTGAGGAGTGAAACGAAGACAACACGAAATGAGTGGCAAAATTATTTACTCTTTCTGGAGTGATTTTTACTCTTTTTGTAGTGGACATTCTCTATTTGCACTCATTTGGAGTGGTTAGTTGTTTTGCAAGCGTTTCACTCTTTTGGGGAGTGAATTTTCACTCGTTTACATTTTAGAGAGTGTAGTGTTGAGGATGGATTCTGTATCTATGTGATGCTTTTAGTTATTTGAAACTTATGTATTTGATCACTAGAAAGCCTTATTTGGCATTACTCTGTAATCCGGCATTTTATAAATTCAAGATGGGCAGCCATATAGTCGCCTTTACAGACCTATATATTTCTGTATTATATGTAGTAAAATAAACTAATTATTATTTTAAGGGGTACAATTCAGATATGGGATAAGTATTTTGACCATTGACCTCCTTATCTGGCATTTTTGTTTCGTTAACATGCAAAAGTGTAGATGGAGACCATATAGCTGCCGTTACCTTCTTAAAACCTATAAATTTACGATATTATTGTGTTTTGTATTTAGTTGTATAGCATCCAAACCAAAATAGATTAAAGTTTAAATTAAGCATGAGATGTAGGTCTGTGAACATTACAAACTCGCATCAGCTATCTTTGTTTTGACAACATGCAAAATGACGGGGCCTATATTATGAAAATATCAATATGTAGGCTTTAATGATCTTAAAATGCAGCCATATTGGCCTGCAATTTTTAATGGTAAGCATGTTAACCAAACTGGAAATGTCAGATATTAGTTTCTACTGGGTTATAGAGCCCAGGAATTATGCCTCGATCCACAATGTGGGTATGAGTCAATTGAATGCTTTTGGGTCATTTGGATTTCGGGTGGCCATGTGGATTTTATGGTGATGTGTGATCAAATCACATCAGAACCCGTCCAGTAGATTCCCCATGCTTTAAAACCATTGGCGTCGGACCGGGGCGGAACAAAAGAAAAAGTACAGGTACGTCCAATAATTTTGCCCCTCGCCCTCGCGCCCCCTCCACAACATTGAAGTCAGAAACTGATTTCGGCTTCCGAAAAAAACACCATTACGAAATTGTGCAAGAACTCTGCAACAGTGTCTGCAATGACGACCTCTGGTAATCATCCAACAATAATTAAGTTTGAATTAACACGGTAGCTTACGGTCTCTATGCCTTGCAGATACTAGTCACCATAAAACGTTTTATAATAAATGAGCCCGTTCGATAGAGCATACTTGCCAAGTATAATGACCAAATAATTATGGCTTGCCTCTACATGCAACGACATGACGGAAGTCGACGTTCAACACAAATGCTTCTAGGGACCCCCCATATTATGGTCGTCCAGTGTGGAAGGAATAAAATGACGGCGACCGTGAAAAACAAAAATGCACACGTCTAATAGGCAATAGCACCCGTCAATACTGACCGCCCTTGAAAGAAAATTGCTGAAGAGTACTGCAATGGCATCCCTGTACTTCAATACTGGTCATCTTGTTCAATTGGGCCAAGGAATTAAATGGTTTGCGCCCATTGAAGCGCAAAAAGAGCAATGATGAAGAACGCAAAAAGCAACAGCGCCTCGCTGAAAGGCTCCCACTTTGTTACACTCTGCCACCATATGGAAACAAAACTTTGCACAGGTGATACAACTATTGAAGAGGAACTGATGCGCCCACTAGAAGCAAATTTGCATAGGTTGATGATGACCCTAAAGTTCTCTTCTGGGATTCCAAGATTAATTAAAACTGAGGCGCCGCCTCCTTAGAAGCAATTGTAGAAGTCTAACAAGCAGCGGCGCCCATATTTGGTTATCCAATATAAAAAATAATGAATTAA
>JAMKCH010050795.1:0-10303 GCA_023653785.1 Ophioderma brevispina
GTGCATCATAAAGGCGGTGGCATGCGGTTTTCTGGAGCTGTAATCAACCTTAACGATGAGGAAGTTAGGGAATAATATTTGTATTGTGCGTCCCGGTCCACAAGGCAATTCAGCCCACTTCGGCCTGTCCAAATGTTTTTCAGTAGTAGCGCCGCAAGCTGGCAACAATCCCGGGGCCACCCAGGGTAGCGGTCATGAATTCCAGAAGTAGGTTATCAGGACTCGGATGGGGATTATTAGTGCATTCACATGCCACTATATTACGCTTTCAAAAGTAATCACATTACAAGGTCTACCTGAAACACTCATAATAAATAAGTAGGGAAACTATGAGTACATTTTTATTCTTTGTTAAACCAATATAGAAAAATATTATAATTATTCAAACGTATTTTACATCATTCAAACATTGCTACTGTGCAACGATGGTCACGTGGGCGGTTACGACGGGGAGGCAAGGAAAATACAATCTGAAATTTTCCTCGGAGAAAACACAGATCAGATGAATAATTGCATCGACCTAAAACAAAAACCCGACCCCTCCTCCTCTCCAGCTAAAATGCAATGCTGCTATCACGTCGTATATGGCTCGTAGTTGTACCGATCTACTTAGTGTCATTTCGTTCCTAATTCGAAAATTTAAGTACAAGAGATCCCCGTATAGGTTTTAAGATGTAAAAATTCATAAATTCTATGGGAAAAAGCATAGATTTTCACAAAAAAATGGCAACGGAGTGGCCGTTTTCGTTTGATTTTGCGAGGATCAGTAAGGATCATGATGGAAAATTTTATCACGAACTGCGCATGGGTACAACATTGAACTTGTGGATCATTCATAAAAATCTTCGATGAGGCATGTGATGAGTCATTCAAGCAAACTTCTGGTTCACCGACGGTCACCGGCGGTCAGTGACGTCATTACTTAGTGGCCGCACTGCATTAATTAGCATTAATCCAAATTTCTAAAGCAAAAGTGTTTGTGAAAACAGTATGGAATTCAATACTCTGCAGAGATGCTAGAGGCAGCTTGTCTCCCCAATGCTGCCCTCTTATGATCATTCAGTTAGAGAGAAGCAAGATACTTACTACAGTAACACAAACTTTGAAAAATTGGAGCATCTTACTGGTCTCTCATTATATTTTAATGGTATGGTATATTAAGATAAAGATTAAGGACTTGGCCCAGTGTGTGGGTCAGTGCCGGAAGCTGAGAGCAAAAGCTCGAGGGTTGCATGCACTAACCAGATAGTCAAATTCGGTAGTTTAAATATGAGGCTTGAACTCTTCATAATTTACAGAGTTTCAGAATTGGACTCTACATAATTAATGAGATATTAATTAGTAAATTTGATCTATGTGTAGTCCCAATAATTGGGACTTCACATGACGTTTCTTTAACAGTATGCCTTTAACAGTCTATATTAAGTTAATGGCATTATGATAATTGTACATAAGGAGGAGTCATGCTCAGCAGGACTAGATCTATGTGCATTTAATTCAAATTTATATTTTCACATACAGCACTATCTCACATAGATCACTATGTGATACACTAAAAATAACGTATCGTACTTTAACACAGCGATAAATATGTTACATACCGAGCTATCTGTGTTCTAAGAAATCAAAACCGTTAAGACAGGCGCGGATCCAGGGAGGGGGCGGAGGGGGCGTGCGCCTCCCGGTAATTCTGCAAATTCTTGCAAAATCAGCCCATTTTGAGCAATTTTGGACCAGTTACAGCCTTTACCCCCCGGTAATTTTGACATTTTAAAGATATGGATCCGCCATATCTTTATCGCATACCGATCTATATCAAAGGTGTATCACATACAGCGCTATCTGACATAGATCACTATGTGATACACTGATACGACAGTTGCGCCTTTTTTAGAATATGGTGATGAATATGTTACACACTGGTCTATTTGTGTTCTATCTTCGACATCGTTTGGAAAAACAAAAAAATCTTTATCGCATACTGAAGTTTACAGTCATATTAAACAGTGTTGGCTAGGTAACCAGCATTTTATTTTTCAATGAAAAACTCTGAAGTGTTTTCTTGATGATATTTCCTTTTGCCTGGTAGTAAATGATGCAATCGTTTTGTTTCGAGCTTATTATGAATGGAAGATTTTCAATTGCGATTTTCTCGAAACACATATTTTGTGAGATAGATCAGTATGTGATGAAGCCGACGATTTGTAAGGTTTCTCAAGTATGCATTTTTTAAATGCTTTCTTGTTTTAAGCTAGACCCTGGGAAGCTAGGGCAAAACTCTTCTCACAATACTGGCAGTTAAACAGTTTCTCTCCCCTGTCTCATCCATGTGCTTTTTTTTGTAGCTTGTACTAAAATTATTTCAGTGCTGACATTTGTGAGGTCTTTCAGGTTGGTCTTTGTTTTCAGTAGAGGCAAATCTCTTACTAACATTAGTGACATTTTTCATCTATATGTGTCATTTCATGTTGTTTCTTGTAATAAGCACGAATAAATCTCTTTTCACACTGACATTTGTGAGGTTTTTCACCTTTATGTGTCATTTCATGTTGTTTCTTGTTATAAGCAATAATAAATCTCTTTTCACAATACTGGCATTTGTGAGTTTTTTCACCTGTATGAGTCATTTCATGTTTTTTCTTGTTGTCAGCTCTAAGAAATCTCTTTTCACAATACTGACATTTGTGAGTTTTTTTACCGTTATGTGTCATTTCATGTAGTTTCTTGCAATAAGCATGAGTAAATCTCTTCACAATACTGGCATTTGTAAGGGGTTTCATCTGTATGAGAAATTTCATGTCTTTTCTTGTTGGCAGCTCTAAGAAATCTCTTCTCACAGTACTGACATTTGTAAGGTCTTTCACCAGTATGTATCTTTTCATGCTGGCGTTTGTATCTAGCAAAAGGGAATCTCTTCTCGCAGTACTGACATTTGTGGGGCTTTTGACCTGTATGTGTTATTTCATGACGATTCTTGCTCCAAGCACGAGTAAATGTCTTTTCCACAGTACTGAAATCTGTGAGGGTTTGCTTGAGGATCTGTAAGTATACCAGTGGGGTTGACTTCTCTATGGTAGTGAATGTGGGATAGATACCGTGGTACATTGTCAAATTCTTGTGTACAAATACTTGCATAGCAAGAGCCTCAGTAATCTCCATCCCTGTATTCTCTTGAGTACCCATATCTGAAAAGTAAAAAAAAGTTGTTTGTGGTGAAGCAATAGGAATCAGTGGCGATAAACAAAGTGGGGGTTCCACCTGCTCGAACCCTTTCCTCCACAGCCCCCCAAAAATACAACTGCACCGTTTTGTACAGTGTCGATGGAGAAGGGAGGACGGACACAAAATTTCACCCTCGAAAATGAGCTTCGGCACCCCTTTGCCCCCCCCCCCCCATTTGCTAAAGGTATGTTATGCCAATGAATACACTTAAGGTAGGATCATCGGATAAAATGGTCCTTAAAAGAAAAATGGCCATAAAATCAAAACCCCTGAATAAATTTAGCCCAAACTTGATTATGGTAAGTATTGAATTCTCCTCCACATTTTTTTGATTTTCAAGACGGCATGATTTGTTTAGTGGTTTTTATATTTTTTTAAAATTCCTAATTTTTCAATAAAATAATTTTTTCCCAAGCCTTAAATGAAGGTTGCTTTTAAGCTGAAACTTTTGGGATGTGTGTATAAAACAACATACCTAAAATCTCACGTTGGCTTTTGGAATCAAGTGTTTAATCTTTATAAAAAAATTTTTAAGGGAAAATAATTTAGGAAAATTAAACAAATCACTACTTATTTCAAAATAGAAAAACTCAAGCGGCAAAATCAAAACGTGAGAATTCTCTGAATTTGATTCATTTCATATGACACCTTATTCATCACAAAAGGGGAGTGTAGTGTCTTTTAAGGAAAAATTCAGAATAGTGGATACTTCAGTATTTCTAGAAAATACTTCAACAAAAAAGTGGTTGTTGCGACCACCAGTCCTTGTTGTGATGACAACATAAAAAATAAAAAAATTATTGGATTTGTGATTATTTCTTTAACCATTAAAAACAAACACCAATCTTATTAACTCATCTAATTACTTGAGAAATAATGAAATAAAATGTGTTAGTTTTCACAAAATTGCCCTATTTGGTCAATTTTCTGTACTGCCAAAATCAGCCCCTGTACAAAGTCTATGGGAATTTAAAAACGGGCATTAGTGAACATAATCCTCAAATGCCTTTTGGAAAAAATTAAACTGGCACACACGTTTCTTGACCAATTACCAAATTTCATGGAGAATTTAAAAATCATGGGCAGGAAGCCGTAGCGATAATCATAACTTAAAGCGAAATGCCAGGGTAGTATAATTTTACCCTTCAACATATTATAACTACATTTTTATTTCAATGAATGTATTTCAGTCAGAAAATGACACTATATTTTTGATAACACAGTAAAACGTTTATAATTTCTTCCGTATGATGGCAGCCATTTTGACAGGCCCACGAGAAAAAATAGAAATATCATAGATACATTCCTGATGGTATATAGTACATAGTGTGTCTTGGAAAATATGTAGCCAGTGAAATGACATAACCAAACTTTTAAGCTATTTCTGTTCAAAATCGCTCAGTTTTTATCGATCGTTACTGCTTTTTCTACTGGACACACTATATATCCGATTAATGACCAGGAGTACCCAAGACATTCCACAGACACATGTTTTTAATTATTAACTTCTCAAGTTATACGCACCTATGCCGAGCAACGTCACCAAGGCCGAACATGGCGACCTCCATGGGCAACATTTATTAGTTAAATTTGCTAATAGCCAATCTATTGGCAGTAGGCATTATTTCTTCAGACGCTAAGACATATTTCAAACATACTTAAATTAAAAAATTGCCGTTAGTAACTTTGATAATAATAGCTCTAGTATTTTTATACCTCTTACATATACGAATTAAAAATAAAATTGTCTGTTTTTTTACCTATCATATCACATCCATCCAGATTTATTTTTCATCTCAACATCAAATATATATAGGTGCATAGAGTATATTTGATAGAAACAATAATGTGATTGAGATGAGGACATTGCTAAAGGCATAGCAAGGGATTGCAGTGTTCTTGAAGCAATTTGTTACAGACTTAAAACTACAAAATTCAGTGGGCATACAATCATTCTCCAGGAAATCTACCTAATATGTAATACAAAGTACGATATTTATATAATATTGGATGGCTGAGGTTGATAATAGAAAATATCGCCAGAGCCTAGATCAAATATCGGGCGAGTCAAAGATGAGCCTGGTATTTTCTTTGAAGAGGGGCAATTTTCTGTTATTAACCGAAAAGCCATCCAATATTATTATTTTTATGAAATAAGAAGCTGACTTGACAAAAATAGTTTTTAAATGGCTTTCAAAAAATAATAAAATGACACCATTTGCTGACCGAATGCCCGATATTTACTACTACTACTACTACTACTACTCCTTCATCTAAAATCAACCCAGACCCAGTGCAATTTGAGAGAAATTTGTATCCTAAAAAACCCTCCTGTCACTTTAAAAGGCCCACTCAGAGAGTTTGAAATATATTCTTGTTTATTTATTACAATTTAGAGGACGAGACTTCAGAGGTATACCCAACAGTGGTTAACCACTCTACTAGGGGTATCCCTCGAAAACTGACCAGAATGGCTTAGGACAATCAGGGGTTACCACCCTACTCTTCTTGAAAATGACTGTGATATACATATACAGGTATGACTCTCTGTACATGGACCGACGGCTTACCGTCCACTCCAGGACGGGATATCTCGTTGTTTCACTTTGTCCCAAGCAGTCCCAAATGAACCACAGGAGAGCTTAATTTTAATTCTATTTTAGTTGTAATATAATTTAAATAGTCATCTAGAACTGTAAAAGATAGCCACCTTAAAATGCTCAAATCCAAAGTTATAAAACCCCCTGCGGGTTCGGGGTTAAGAATTGGCCCGATGTGTTTCCCTGCATGTCGTAAAAGGCGACTAAAAGGGGACCCCTGCGGGTTCGGGGTTAAGAATTGGCCCGATGTGTTTCCCTGCATGTCGTAAGAGGCGACTAGATGGGACATCTCGTCCAATTTAACCTGATGTGGCTCCAACATGAATGGTTGAACTTTGTATATGCCGTGAACTGTTTTAGATCACCTGAGATGTTTTTATTATGTAAATTAAATTTTTGTTTTTTGTGTTTTTGTTTTTTTAATTGTTAGATTATGATCATCCTGTACCATTTTACTTTCTGTGTTGTGATAGCTTAAACATAAACCATGTTTTTTTTGATAAAATCATGTTCCGAGGTTTAACACTACGTGCCAAGGTGATCGAGATATCGAAGCAATACATGTGCAGGTATTATACAACTGCTGCGTTGTGTGCGGCATTAGAGGTGTTAAGCTTGATCCCCCTAACCAGAAATTTAGTAGGGATGTGGTTTGTATTTATTGTTTAAATTACCTGAGGGTTCGTGGTTAAGGATTGGCCCGATGTGTTTCCTGCATGTCGTAAAAGGCGACCTAAAAGGGACAACTTGTTGCCGTGAGTGACCGACTGGGTCGGAGGAAGGAGAGGGATACTGGCAGTTGAGGTGAAGCTGTGCGCGGTGGCAGTGGACTCAACACACTGCGTCGGCATCAATTCTCCTTAGACGAGAGGTTGTTTAGTCTGGATTCAACCAACCGGCTGGTTGCGTCTTGCCTCTAAAGACTCATTATGCTGATGATTGTTTATGGAGAACATAATGGGTCTTTGTACCCTTGTTAAGTAATTGCGTCATGGGCCTTTAGGCAGGCGGCTGCTTAACAGGTCAATTGAGGAGGCACTTTTTTTATTTTTTTAGTTCCTTGAGTATATCTCTGGGGTATTCTTGGCATAAGATGAGTGATGAGGGGCCACTTACATATATTGTGTCCCCCGGTTGGGCTCCGAAGGTGGGTGGGGAGCTCTGAGATGAATCTCAATATTTTCATTATGAATTCTCACAACAAACCTTGAAAAAAAAATCCTGTAAACGTAAAAGAGGATAGTGATCCGGATCCTGTAGTTGATGATCATTGGCCTCACGTTTTAGTGATTGAAGGCAATGATGATAAAAACCCTATCAAATCTTTCCCGTTTGCGGGGGGGTTGTTAGCAAGGGTATTGAAGGCATTGCTGGCAAATGGGAAAAAGATTAAGAAACTCAGGTCTGCGGATATTTTGGTGGGAGTCGACGGAAGATTCAGTCGGATACCTCAAATGACTACCATGCTTTCCCAAGTTCAGATTAGAGTTACTCCTCATAGGAACTCTAACTCTAAGAAGGGTGGAATTAAATGTCATACAGAAGAATTGTTCCGGATTATGAATTTTGAGTGGGTTGGCATCGCAAACATGTCACCCATATCCAAATAATTATGATTACAAGAGATTGTAAAAAAAAAATCAGTACGATACGTTATACTTGCCTTATCAAGGCGCGAAACTTTAACCCAAGTCGGAAAAGTGGGTTTAGTGTGGTCGGTGTGTATTCCCGTAGGATTTTCACATGCTTAAATTGATTTTGTTGTGTTTGGGTTTCAATAGGACCTAAACTTTCAGACAATGATGGGTGCCAATTTTTCCTACGGATGCCCCCTTCTTCAAGGGGCAAATGTTAGTAACAGGGAAAATGTAAAATTGATTCAATTGTGTTTTAATGTACACTAACGCCTTCGTCTCGTCATAAAGTAGAAAAAGGATATATTTGCCTAGGTTCCATCTTTATTAAAGCGTATAGCCCGATAATGTTCAAGGCACCCTGGGGGTGAAATGCTCCGATTTTTTTGAAAGGGGTGTCAAATGATCTACTGTATCATACTGAACAGAAATGCATTTTAATTGATTTTTTGGATATCAACCATTGGCGACATCCCGAAAGTTCGGGTGACCCCCATAGACCATGTAGAACCCTTGCTACATTGGCTATGTTAAGTACCACCAAATGTCACAACCTGTAAAATAATACTATTTTGGATCCTGTAGACATACAAACAACCTTATCGAACAAGTTTGCAACAAAATCTGACATTGGTAAATTTTACCCCCATATCCTTGAACCATTATGGGCTATAGCGCTTTAACTACAGGCGGAACCTAGGCAAATAGATACTTTTTTCTAATCCTTAAAGGAGACGAACAGGTCATGGACATTAAACACAATTTTGACTCGATTTAAAATTTTCCCTGTAGTAACATTTTCTTTCCCCCCTTGAGAAGGGGGCACAGTCCGAAAATTGCACCATCATTTTCTGAACTGTCTGGCCCCTATTGAATGAAAAACGCACGAAATCAACTTTAGCACCAAAAATCCTACGGAACTGTTTCATTGACATACCACCCCACACAGTACCTTCATGTGCAAGTAGAGGATTTACATCCCTAGTCCTACAAGATATGTAAATGTCAAACGTTTTGACCACTTTAAGACATATTGTAGAAGGTCAGAATTTTGTGAAAAATGTGTCAAAGGGCCACAATGACCCAAATTGTAAGGAACCTGCTAATGTGTAATGCAGTGGTAATCACGGCCATTCGATCCTTCCCTAAATGGGTTACAAGAAAAAGAACTCAAAAAATCCAAGTGTCAGGTAACCTGACTTATAAAAAGGCCAGAGATACTTTCCGTTCCCAGGTTGCTAGCAAAGATTATGCTGATGTTGTGAAAATGGGGCAAAAATCACTTGCTTCTAAGACCAATCATTACCCAAAACTGATCTTGTTTGGCCTAATGATTTTGCCTATCCTCAACAGTATTTAGAAATTGTAAGGAAGAAGACCAGTGATAAGAATTTGCACCAAGGATGACTTGCCAGTAGATCCTTAGTCTTTCTAAGAGATCCTGTAAAGCGACAATCAAGTTCATCTAAAAGTGAACAGACTGTTCAGGCATCTTCTAAACTCCGTAGTAGATCTGTAGAAAAAAGAGTCCTACAAACTAAAAAATGGAGGAACTTGATAAGGCCACCTAGTTCTTCTTCCAACCAAATAAATTAAGTAACCCAACAATTCAAACCACCTAATTCGGATTCGTCAAAGAATCAGGTAATACTAACTTCACACTCATTAAGAATTTCTAAGGGATCAACGGATCCCTATTCAGGTTTATAACAAGTTTGATGAACTTTTGTCAGGTGATGAGTAGGGCATGGACTTTTGGTCCCTTAAACACCGAACAATTAAGTGATGGTAGAAGAGGTCCTCTAATTCTTTCTGTTAAAAGGATACATTCTAAATAAATGTCAATTCTGCAATGGAATTGCAGAGAGGGCTTGACCCAATTATGAAGAAGTTCAATGCCTGGATTATCTGACCCCATAATCCATCTATTATTTGTCTTCAGGAACTCGTCTTAAAGACGTGATTCTAATAAGTTTGTTTTAAAGGGGACGATTCTTTATAACAACCACTGTTTCCTTTCTCCAGTGGATAATACTAGAGCTATTGGAGGGTCCATCATACTGATTAATTGTGAGTCCTCATTCCGTCATACAACTTAATACCAATTTGGAAGCAGTGCTGTTAAAGTTACTCTTCACAGCCACAATAATGTTTGTTCGTTTACTTCATCCTACCGATAAACTTAGGTTTAATGAATTGATGATTTGATTGGTCACCTTCCTTCTCCCTTCCGTTTGGTAGCGACTTCAATGCCCAAAGTGAACTTTGGGGTTGCGGATACCAAATCGGTTGGGTGTCATTGTAGATCCTTTTGGAGAAATCAGATTCTTGTATTTGAAGGATGGGTGCTAGTATTTTCCATCCATCTGCGACTGGTACTTCCATCACTATTGATGTAAATTCATTGTTCCCACTATTTTTTGGACCTTTTGTGGGGAGTTCAGGATGATCAGTGGGTAGTGATCTTTTCCAATCTTAATGGATATTAATAAACCAATGCCTGAAGAGCGATTTCCTAATTGGCAATTTCATAAGGCCACTGGACAGAGTGTTAGTGGAAATAGCTGTTTTAGTTAATTAATAGCAACTTTTTGTTAACATTGAAGATCCTCTTTCTCCATTCACTGACATTTGATTGAGATAGCCAATAACTAATTCCCACGTCGTCTCAAAGCTTTATAGTAAACACAGCCATGGTTTAATGCTGATGTAAAGTCGCTATTGACTTGTCGCCAAATGCATTACACATGTGGTTTTAAAAATCGACCACAAAGAACAAACTTAAAGAAAATATCAAAGAGCTCGTGCTAAAGCTCGTCGCATTATTAAAAAAAGTAACTGGGATCC
>JAMKCH010050796.1:0-35163 GCA_023653785.1 Ophioderma brevispina
CCCGAAGATTACAAACGGTTTCTTCTATTCGGGAGGACATCAGATTCTGGTGTCCTGTTCGCGCCTGATAAATGGTAGGTTAATATGAACCGCCCCATCGGTGGACCATGAACCAGGCATCTTCAACACTACGGTTGCCCCCCACGACTGGCCCCCGCGACGAAGCTACGCTAACTAGGTGGGTAGTTAGATTATCACAGATGCCGCAACTGTTCCTAATTCTGCGAGTGTTCGCGCTCATTCCACCAGAGCTAGCGCGAGCTCTTTTCGCATTTCAGCGCGGCGTCTCTCTTGCCGAAATCTGCGCGGCGGTTTCATGGCGCTTCTCGACTACTTTTCAGCACCACACTACTTCGACACGTCCAACCCAAAGAGCTAGATTGCCCGCGTTCCTTACCAATTCGGGCCTCGCCAGGTATGGTAAGTGCAAATAACTGCGTCGCCCAGGGTGTCTCATGATTTTTTGCGTCGTGTTATTTAGGTCTTGATTCCAATTGCTTCATTCGAATTCATTTCGATTTCCCGCAATCCGGATGTGACGTTTTGCATCCTGCACCGCCTCCGAGTACCTGGTGTGCTAATCTGGCGATGTTAATGCAATTGGTTCTCACACGCGTATTGAAGGTTAACAAGATGCCTGTCATTAAGTCATGTAAGAACACTGTTGTTCTAATGACCTCGTAGGAATGCTTGCTACCTTCTCCCGATGTTGATTCCGGCCCGTCCCGCCCCCTGCAGATGTTGAATCTTGTTCGAGGGTAAGACGAAGAGGAAGAGGAATTGGGGGTATGACGTCACTTGGGGAGGTGTCGTCATACAGGGTGATCGAAATGATAATTTATGTGGGAATATACTTTCATGGGAGGGTTTTCTGCATCTGCCTAAGACAATGCAATTTGTTTTACATCAACATCCGTAAAGTAGCAAGCATTCCTTACGAGTCCTTAGAACAACATTGTTCTTACATACTAATTATGCTCAATTCACTGGCCATACACATGTGCAAAACAATGACATAAGTTGTGTATGTTTCACAAAGTGGGCGCTCTTGAATTTGCATAGATTTTTTCTCTCATTTTGTGCTTTTTAAAAGTTCTTCATTTTTCTAATAAACTGTTTTAACTACATTGTAGCAACTTGCATTTTGAGTAAATCGTACATTGCAATTCTGATTTCCTTGAAAGATTTTGTCATTTTTGCATACATATAATAACCTACAAAAATTTTGTGTCAAACAATGTATTGAGGGACTCGTGTGAAATTAAAGGATCAAGCAGTGATTTCCTGATGCCGAAAACATCGAAAAAAAAAATTCTATCAAAACTATAATTGGGTTAGAATTTTGGTATTTTGTTACTGGATATAGTCTACACATAACATGCAAGTGGTTGCTTGAAATTTGTGTATAAAGACAAGGGAGTACTTTTTATCTGATTTGTAATTTCTATGCGTATGTATCAAAATTCCAACTTAAAAAAAAAAAAAAGCCTTTTCCCTTGAATAACCCAGATTTATAAGCGTAACATTGGTACCCATGACCTGGACAGTGGAGCACAAACATAAAAAATATTGATCTTGATTATTCTGCATAATGGTGTAAACCCACAATCAGCTGTTTGGTGTCGATTTTGAAACGCCCATCGCTGTTATCTACTTTGCGCGGGGACTCTATGACATATGCCTGAAAATACTTTTTTCACTTTTCAATATTTGGGTTGTGTTGTTCCTACATTAAAGTAGTATGTGGAATATGCATACTTATCTTTGATTAATCCAAAAAAAAAGGCATTTTCAATTTTTTTGATTCTCTCACATTATAGCTGCCTATCCTGAATGTAACAGTTATGTCTATGCTATGCTAAGGGATTTCCAATTTACACTTGAAAACATTATTTGCACATTGACATAAGATAGTTTGTATTTATTCAATATCCTGCATGTAGTTTGTAAACTATGTGGGGAAATTCCCAATTCAGTACATCTTAAAAGGCTGACTCAGAAGAGATTTCCAGAGGAGGGCGCCCGAATTTCAAACAAATAGTGTGTTTTTTGCAGGTTACATAATGCCTGTCCTTATACTAATCACTGTTGAAATACTAAGCTCCTTCATATAGCAAATCAAACTTGTTATAAAATTCCGGATCTGAAATTTGTTATACACAGTATCCTATGGCACTGTAATACTACACTAAAATGTTACTGCCATACATAAACTGAAAAAATCCCCAAATTCATCTCAAACTTTGGAATTGAGCATTTTAGGGTGACTATCTTTAGTTCTCGTGACTATTGTTAATTAATACACGAAAAAGGATATTTCAAAATCTCGAGTCAGCCTTTAATTAGCATAGATATGTACTGTTTTGTCTTAAACTTCAATTCATAGTTTAAATTCCATCATCACACAATTAGGCGGATGCACCTGACGAGGGCATTGTAATTCCTCAATGGGACCCTGCATTACTGACGTGTGTTTTCTCCGGTGCTAGCGAAAATGATTTTATTCAAGGTATAGGAAGTTGGAAATTGTCATTAAATAAATACCCACAATAGTGCTCCAACAATATTGGAATGCTTACCAGTCGACTTGAAGCAAGGTGGGGCACCCCATTTTTTTGCTACTGAGATCATTAAAGGCTGATCAGAATGATTCGAAATATATTTTTTTGTGTGTAGTAATTAAAAATAATCATCTAGAACTAGATAGTACCTACAATGCTTAATTCCAGAGTTGCATGAATCAACATATTGTTTTCATCAGTAAAATTACGCACAGAGAACAGTGCCATTGGTACAATGGTTAGACTTACTTTACCTTGAGGTTTTAACCACTGATTGTTAGTACCTGCAAAATGTTTTGTGGTTTTCTGTTTGTAGTTTTGTAGATCGGTTTTTGTTGGGTTTGGTTGAGTGTTGTGCGGTTTGCAATGCGAGTGTGAGGTGTGATTCACTCTCTTTATGTCGTGTCAAAACATTGCTTTATATTTAATTCCCCCAATATGCGTTTAAAATTTAGTACATTTAATTGACCGTGGTCTTCAAGATTAATTTTAAAGGTAAAAAGATCTTTCGTTATTTTCACAAAACGTAATGGACAATATGTTTTCTTACAGGAACCCATTCATTATTTGAATGATGAGAAATGGTGGCGTCACAGTGGGGTGGTCACTTGTGGTTTATGTTTTTCTTCTAGATAGTAAGGCTGTTGGGATTTGATAAAATCTTCAGTCACTGTTTCGAAAAATGCTATTATTAGTGATCCCGATGGTAGATTACCTTATTTTAGATATTGTTATAATGGTTCTTCATTTAATTTTGGTTAATATTTATGGCCCCAATAAGGATAATCCTAACTTTTTTCATGATCTTTTCTCAAAAATGGTAATTAATTGTGGTTTCAATTCGCATTTAGTTATTGCCGGTGATTAAACATGCTCTTGGTCCTAATGATTACAAGGTTAGTCGTTAGACCCACCATCTAATATCCAATTCTAAAAAACATATTTACTTCATTAATTGATGATGAATTTAATTAATGATTGTTTGGCGGTTTCTGAGCACCCAAATGACAAAACTTATACAAGACATCAAAAACATCCCCCTGTGCTTTCGAGATTAGACTACATTGGTGTTCAAGTGACTTGGCTAATAATATGAAGAAAACCAATTTCATCACTGGTATAAGTTCAGAGCATTCTATTGTTTACAGCCAAAAATTACTAACTGACATCCTGCTAGAGGACAAGGGGTTATTGGAAAGTATGTAACTCATTGTGAGGCATGATTCTGATTTTATCACTTTCATTAAATCCAAAAATCATCGAGTTCAAGATATTCACAGTCAAGCCAGGCAAAATCCTAACATTATTTGGACGTCTGAAAATGCTTTATTACAAGGTCATTGCATTCATATTCTAGCAGGAAGGAACAAAAAAGAAGAAAGAAACCATGATCTGTCTCCACCAGAAGATAATTGATGTTAAGCGTGAACATATCCAAATACGATTCCGATAATGATGACATTTCTAGTCTCGGCGACTGGTAACCAACTTAGTAGTTAGAAACTGATTTGGAATACATTATTGATCAGGAAAACAGCGGGGTCTTATTGTTAGATCAAGACTTAGGATTAGGGTTGAGGTGGAGAAAAGAGCCCAATACTTTTGTATCTGACAAAACGTCTGGTGTGAAAAGAAGATTGTTCGTAATCTTATGACTGATGGTGGTATTTAAACAAGATCCAGATCCTGATTTTAAAGGAACTTCGTAATTTTTATGATAGTCTTACTCGACACGTCTACTCCTGACTCTCGTCAGAAGCTCTATCTTTTTGATTCAACTTGAGATCCTCAAACTTTCAGCAGACAATAAAGGTATTCTTAATAGACCAATTTCAAAAAGGCTGGCTGAACTTCTACGTGGACCTTTAAAGTCCTGAGCCTCAACCAAATCTCCTGGTCTTGATGGACTACCTGTCGATTTCTTTTAAATTGTATTTTTCCAAGATATTGCTGATTATTTAGTCGAGCTCTTTTAATTTTTTCTTTTGATCAAGGTGTACTTGTCGCTTTCTCAGGAGAGAAAGGAGCATCACCTACTTCCAAACCAACACAGCCCCCTAAAGATCCCTTGTTTGTTAAGAATTATCGCCCTATCTCTTTGTTGACTACCGATTATAAGGCTTATGCAAAAAAACTATGGCAAATCGCCTGAAAACTTTTCCTCAATGATCTTAATTATCCATGAAGATCAAAGTGGGTTTTTTGAAAGCGGTCGACGTCGGAATATCGGTTGTAATATTCGTACATACAATCAGTGATTTAATTATTTGTCAGAAGCAAAAGGATATCCATGGCTCAATTATTTTATTGGATATTGAAAAAGCATTCGATAGTGTTGAGCACGATTTCTTTTGGAGGTTTTAAAGCATTTCAATTGGGACAATTTTATTCGGGGGTGAAAACTTCTATAACTCTAGGAAGAGCTATGTCATTAATAATTGGTTTTCTTAGCAGTCCAATTAATATGTCTTGTGGCATTTTTCAGGGTTGCCCCATCTCTCCTTTTTAATTCCGTTTACGCTAGTGAAATTTTAGGCCAATGCGATTGATAAGTGAAAGTATAAAAGGGATTAAAGTTGGTGAACTATGAAAAGAAAATTGGTTTAATGCTGATGATGCTACTTCGTTTTTACAGGGAGATTTGGAGTCATTCAATTCTTTTCAATATACTTGATAAGTTTGCATTTTCTGGTTGAAAGTTAATTTTTCAAAATCGGAGGCAATTTCATTTTGGGAGGTTTAAAGGGCAGCATGTTCCATCCATTCGAAAATTCAGGCCTGAAGTGGAAAGCTAATACTTTTAAAACGCTTGGGATTACCTTTTTAGTGAACACAAAAGCTCTTTACGATCTGAATTTCATCCAAAACTTCATCAAATTGAACAGACCCTAAATTGCTGGCGTTCTAAAAGTCTTTCACTGTGGGGGAAAGTTACTGTTATTTCAAATTTTCTATCCTCAGCTGCGTACTCTTTCTGTTTTGCTGCATCAAATTCCCATCAAAATTCAATAGTCTCTTCTACCAAATTTATTGGAGTGGGGGGAATGATAGAATTAAGCGCAACATCTTCGGTAATGATTACAGTGATGGTGGTCTCGTCTGGTGAACCCATGGTGTTTCAAAGGCTCAAAAGTTAGTCTGGGTTTAACACTTGCTTGATCCTGATTATACCAGTTTTGGAGTCCCTTTGATGAAATGTCTGTTCTGTCTGATTAATCCAGATTACCAATTTTGATGAGTCGGATGATCCAGATTCAGTTTTGAATACTCTTCCAATTGTCAACTAGCTGAAAATATATAAAAATTGTGGTTATTTATACAGAAGTAGAATGAAGGAAAAATTTGCATTGGTCTGACTTCCATCTCAGGAGGTCATTTGGTTGGAACAAGAAAACATTCGGCTAAACGAAGAAAATTCTTCTTCTACCCTCTGTGAAGGAAAAAAAAAAAAGGGATTCAAAACTTTGTCAGATCTTGATCGAGGTTTCAATTTTATTAAGTATTTTGCGGATTGGTCATTGAATATGACTATTCATTATCAGAGACAGGAGAAGTATGCGTTTGTCTGATCAGTTGGCATTTCCTCTAGATTGGTTTCAAAACCCAAAAAAATTCAAAGGAAACGTTTGTTCGAGGACTATTTATGCTTCACTTTTCGAAGGTGATAAAGTTTCCTAGATATGCGTATCAATTCTGAAAGATTGGGCCCCAGTTGAGTCGAAAAAAATGGATTGATTCTCGTGACGTACTGAAGACATGATTGGATCATTTCAAAAGAGCAATTTACTTGTACTATTGAAACCAAATTGCGGTCCTTTTTATTTTAAATTGTTAACAGAGTAATTGTACTAATCAATTCTTAAACAGGATGGCATAGCCGATTCCCCAAATTGTTACTTCTGCAATGAACTTCCTGACAACTATTTTGACATTTATGTTGGTGATTGTGAAAGTTTCTCTATGTGTGGGATGACCTCTGTTTTTTTTATACCATAATGCGAATAATCTGTCTTTATCTTTTTTAAAATTTGAAAAAGTTTGGCTTTAGGGATTTTCAGAGCATGATATGTGTATCCAAGTTTCGTTTCCTCTGTCTTAAGTTTTATATATAGAGCAAATTTCAGAAAACTTCTCCCAATTTTAACGCTGTTTTTTTTTAGCTCTGGTGGGAATAAAACAAAGGAACCTGAAACAAAAAATTGCTGAAGATAATAACAAACTTAAGCAGAATTTCAAAAAAGGACTATTATCTGATTTTATATTAAATTATAGTTAAATATATTTCTAATTGTTTTGCACGCAGCTGTCTAATCTGGCTATTTAGAGAGATTGGAGAGAGAGAGAGGAGATAGAGAGAGAGAGGAGAGAGAGAGGAGGGGAGAGTGAGTTTTGTGAGCTTTTGTGTGTGTTAGGTGTGTTGCGGATGGTGTGTTTGAGTTGTCTTTGTGTGGTGTCTATGTTTTTGTTTGTTCTCGTTTTATTTTTGTGTCTATTTGTTTGTTTTTCGAAAATCCTGTGCAAAAACTTTCCCCAAACCATCTTCAATCATTACTTTCCTTGCTCGCCAATCTCGGAAGCTGATGCCGCGGGCGTTGGTTGTCATATTGCCTTTTTTTGGCGCACGATGTGTTCTGTTCCAATTCTCTGTCCTTGTGCTCCCGTCCTTTTACCCAGATTAATTGGCCTTTGCCACATGATGATGTCTGCGTATGCTCTCTGTTGGATTTGGGCTACAATTTAATCTAGTTTATCCATGACATTGATATCTAGATGTATTAGTCTAAGTTTTTGAGAGAGTGAAGGGTTTGGTGGACCATTCTGTAGTTTTGCCTACCCACCAAACTAAGTACAGGTTAATAAAAAAAAAAAAAAACAGTGCCATTGGTATCCGTGTTGTATAACAAACATTCCAGATCCGAACTTTATAACAAAGTTGTGAATTTCTATATTGAAGAGGACTCTCCTTTTAAAAAAAAAAAGTGTCCCTCATCGCGACAGCTCTGAGTCCACCCTTCTAACTCAGATTGTTTGGCAATCCAGATTTAGCTAGTGCCTTGTGCATTCTGACAGAATTTCTCTTTTCCAAACCACACAAATGAAAAAGGTCGAAACCTTTTAGAGATATCCTGCTGCAGTTTTAGAGATCTCTACACGGAAGCCCTAACTACTAGGCACCAGCCCAGGCCTAACTGCTTAAACGGCAGGCTGAAGAAGGACAGTTGGGTATATAATAACAAACAAAAATGAGCACAAAGAAATGTGTGCGAGAGTTTACCGCAATTCTAACAGCAGGGGTTCGAACCCACGACCTTCCGATTCATGTGTCGGCAGATCCTTGCAAATTTTTCATGTTGGGTTGTATCGACTCGGAATTTGTTAAATTTTGTAATTTAACTGTCAGCACATGGTGGTGAACCATCTGACACACTTTTTTCTGACACACTATAAATTCGGAAACCCTTACGGAATAAAGAATAGGTTTATTCCGTTAAGTTTAAAAATCATAAGTGGGTCAGATGCGGTCAGGTACGGAAACTCCCACTAGGGTACCCTTCTTTTTTCAAGGTAAGGGGGAGGTACCCTAATGTGCCAGTTTCCTATGATCGAGCAATGATCCACATTGTGTGTATACGTTTGTGTGTGTGTTGATGCATGATTCTTTACCTATGTTGTTAATATGTTAGAATTGCGGGTGCAAGCTCTTATCAAAGATCTTCGCAGTCTCGGCACACACTCTTTTCTAATTGTTGTTTTATTGTATCTCGACTGGCCTTTCATTAGCCTCAGTTCAAGCGTTTATCAGGCAGGGGCTGGGGCCTAGTGGTTAGGGTCCGTCTAGAGACGGGGAGGTTGTGGGTTCGATCCCGTGTTGGCACATCCTTTAAAATTTTTCATGTTGGGTTCGGTTCGGAATGTGTTAACCCCTAACAGGACCCATGCTAGGCAATATCCTTGGCCTCACACACAAAGGTCTTTTATGCGATAAAGATTGGCAGTACTGACTCCCGTCGGTAAACTTGTGTGGCAGACCAGCTGATATCGGCTATCGGGTTGCAGTTCTTGAAAACCGGCCTTGAGAAGAGAATTATGGCTAGAAATCTAGAGCAGGCTCCAGCCAGAATTGCCTATAGCCCCGTTTACAATGGGCCAAAAGGCGAAGTGAATTCGATTGAGTGCATCCGATTTCAACTTTTCATGAAAGTGTAAAACACGTGCAGTCGTAAGATTACGACTTCAAAAAGTGAATCGTAGTTGCTTTTTAGCAACTTACTTTGGCGAATTCGAATAAGTCGTCATTGAATCGATTTTTTTGCAGATAAACGACAAACACGAATCGATTTCAGGTTACTGGCCGCCCGCAAAAAGTGCCCGTCTCTGTGCACTTCGGCTACACAAGTAATGCAACTGTACTTGTAACCAGGTGTCACTAACATCGAAATGCGCATGGGGTAGCGCGGTCATTCCAAAGAATTCGGACTTCGGCGTTGTTGTCTCCGTTTTCTGTCTAGTTTACGGTAGTTTTGGTAATATGTAGGCCTTAATTCACAGAAAATCCAATCACGGTCCCCGAGAGCAACCCGATGAATTATTGTAGGTCGGCTCCCGGCCCATGGGCCGCCATGTTAAAGATCGCGCGAAATCTTCGTTGAACAGAAGTCAACAGACGTAATCAATTTTCTAAAAGCGAATCAGAAATCCGCTTTCCAGGGTAAACACATACTACTCGACCTTATTTATGCTATCCTCAGTTTAGTAATGCAAAAATAATGTCGAATTCAAATTGACTTTTCTCTAGTGTAAACGCGGTATAGTCTCACTTGCTTCAGCAATGGTTCAACTTAACTGCGCTAAAACAATGAACCACTTGAAGCGAATCTGTGGCTAGAAGGAGCCTAAAGTCGGGTAAGTGTTTAAAATGTCTAAATAACACATTGGGTGGTACAGCTGTTCATTCTTTCTTAAAAGAGGGAACAAGTTACTCCAGAATGGGACTATTAACCCTAACGCGACCGAGAGGCCATGAAAGAAAAAGAAAAATCCGATATCTGGCCGGTTACCGGTCGGAAAAAGGCGTTTTCGATTGCACTGGGGCAGTTAAACAACTATTTTTGGTTCGCGCAAAAGACTCTCATTGCGTTTCATTGCATTTGGGACGTTCTTCACGGAGAATGGACGCGGATGCGTTTCGTGGCATCGGGCCGTCTTCCAGGGGAATGACGGATGCGTTTCCGTTTGCATCTGGGCCGTCTTCCCGGAGAAATGCCGCGATGCGTTGATTGCATCTCGGCCTGTTCCCGGCAGAAGAGCCCGAATTTGGCGCGAGGCGTTTTGATTGCATGCTCGGCCGTTTCCCGGCAGAAGATCGAATTTTGCGCGATGCGTTTTTTGCATCTCGGCCGTTTTCCCGGCAGAAGACGATCTTGGCGCGATGCGTTTCCTGGCATCTCGCCGTTTTCCCGCAGAAGATCGAACTAGGTGCAATGCGTTTCATCGCATGCGGCCGGTTTCCCGTTGGCAGAAGATCGAACTTGGGCAATGCGTTTCATGCTTTGGGACGTATTCGCGAAAATGACGGAAAAGCACGCGTTGCTTTTACATTGCATCTTGGCGTTTACCGGGGGGAAAATGACCGTGCTTTTACATTGCATTTGGCAGTTTACAGGATTAGAGAGCAACAAATGAGCAAGTCAGATTCATACAAAACTATTTTGCAAACCCACATTTGCTTACTTTTTCAAAGTTCCACCTGCCGTGGCCCTGCCACTTTATTTCTTAAAAACTACAAGTCCAGCCGCCGTGGCCCCTGCCACGTCCTTGTGATAAAAAAAGCGAACAAAACCGCCAACAAGCTTGAGGGTAATTCTTTGCCAAGCCATACTGGGTTGCCTATGCATAGCACATTTTAACAAAGAATTACCCTCAATTTTGGCCGGTTGTTCGCCTTTTTTTATCACAACAAGTGGCAGGGCAACGGCAGGCTGGACTTGTATTTTTTTTAAAGAAAGACAAGTGGCCGGGCCACGGCTGGCAAAACTATGTTTCTTTTTGACCATGGGAAGAAATTCCTCGTTACTCCTCGTAAGGATGAACAAACCCCAGGAAAATACCGCATCACACCGACTAAAACTAAGGCCATGCGAGCCATAAAGACCCAGGTCTTTGCAATAAAATGATAAATCCCTGCAGGGCATCAGACCTGCACCCTACTCAAACCTACCAACTAAAAACTATAAGCACCGAGGGCCATAAAGACCAGGTCTTTGCCAAGAAAGACCCGCTAACTCGGCTCTACCGGCCATAAAGACCAGCGTCCACTTTTAAAAGCTAAAAACCGTACCGTGTTAGCGGTGATGCGGGATATCCTCGCCCAACCAAGCAGGGGACGCTCGTCAACGGTAGCTAGTGAGTAGCTAGTTAGTATAAAACGTGTTTTTGCGATCAAACGTCATTAACAATCGTGCGATCAAACGGTAGATAAAATCGGGCATCAAACCTTGGTAGCATCCTCATTTCCAAACCGCCTTATTCTACAACCAAACATTGGCGTTTCATGGGCACCGGGTTCAATGTGCAACAGAAGCCCAATGGATTTACTATGTCACAGGGAATCATGCATTAGTACCCACCATTACTTTACAGGATTGCAGAGGACAAGAAATGAGGTCATAGCTCAGACCCCTCTAGCATTTCGCCCTGATAGAACACAATCGGTCTCAATCAAGGTCGCCCGTAATCATCAGGTGCCCCGGACGAACGGCGCAGCATGGTGATATGAGATTAGCAACGTGGGTTCCGAGGATACCTCTTGCTCTGGTGGTTCAAGCGAGTTATAGGTGGTGTCCAGTCCTAATTCATAGCTCAGACCCCTCCAGCATTTAGCCCTGATTCAGAACACACTCGCTCAATACGGTCAGCCCGTAATCATCCGGTGCCCCCCCCGGGGAACGAAACGGCGCAGCATAGTGGATCTGAGATAGCAACGTGGGTTCCGAGGACCCCTGGCTATGGGGTTTGAAAGTGTCCGGCTTTATCTGCATCTACGGGCAACTGCAAAGGTGTTAGTCCTAGGAAGTTTTCTCTAGCCTGCAACTAGCGTACTTAATTCCTATTCGGCCGTAACTACCCGTAGATCAGATGTTAGTTGAAAACCGTTAGTGGGTTAGCCCCAGTTCCCATCTAAATGGCAAGAGGCGATCACCGGCGTTACAGCTATGCCATCATTTCCGGTCCCCTGCCAATTTTGTTTGCAACCAGTACTTAGGGTTAGTATTAGTTCATGGTTTACATTTTCACGCAGCTTCCGTCAATTCCTTGTTTCAGATGAGCATTGGCTCGTGCTTTGTATTTAGCCTTAGATGGTTTTACCAACCCATATTAGGGTTGCATTCATCACAACCCGACTCCGAAAGCCAAAGGACTAGCGGCACGAGAGTCCGCAGGGACCTGAACGTGCCATAAAGCACAAGGTCCTCACTCAGCAGACATCGGCCTTACCCGTCACCGGTAAGTCACGGATTCCTTACGCTACATTCCCTCAACGGTGGAGAGGCTGGACGGGGGGATTCAGCGCTGGGCTTTCCCTCTTCACTCGCCGCTACTGAGGGGAATCCTGGTTAGTTCTTTCCTCGATTAAATTCAGCGCGGGTGGGTGTGGGTGATATCGCTCGAATTGAGGTAGAGTCATAAATACATTGAGAATGTTAGGGTAGGCTTCCTCGAGCAGCGAAAGGCCGCGCGGGCACACGCCGGAGCGCTTTTCAAGCATGAGCGCCTCGGAACCTTTGGGGTGGCACCTTACCTTCACCACCGCAGCGCTTTCCAGGCGGTTTGATGGGATTTACCGGTCAGAAGCGCTGCGGATTCACGACTGGTTCCGCCCTTACCCGACGTCCGGCCGCGCTTCTCGGCACGGGACACAGACAGGTTGTGGAGGAGCGGGTGCCCGCTTATGGACCCTTTAAAGCTCGCATATAGTGTACTCGCTCCGCGCGCCCGCTTGCACGGCGCAGATTACGGATGCTGGTTGCCTTCGTATCCCGCGTCTGCGTGTTACGGCATACGCGATTTCTCGTAATTAGCGACCCTCAGACGAAACGGGCGGTCCGGGGCCGCCCCGGGGCCGGACCGGCTATGCGTTCAAATTACCAATGAACATGTCATCGGGGTGCACGAGCCAAAAAGCGTACCCACACCACGCCACAAGGCTAGAACCTTACCAGTGGGTAAGCGTTTATAGACCCACTCGCAGGATCAACATTGAGGCCTACAATAATTACCCTTTCCTCGCATCCAGTCGAGCGGGGCGAGGGACCTGTCAACCCACGTAGGAATTAGGCACGTTTTTTCACAGGTATCCCGCTATTATGTTCACCATGCACCCATAGGTAAGCCGAAAAACACGGCGATATGACCGCTCAGTTAAGGATCGGGTCTGGCTGTCGTAAAGGTTTATGCCGTTGACTTGCGTGGTCAACACACACAATAAGCGTGGTACTTCGGCGTGTCAAACATTCAAGCTTCTTGTGTCGGCAGATCTCGGCAGCCTCACCCTGAATACGCACTAACGCATTCAAACGACATTCAGTTAAATATATATATATAAAAACTAGGCAAGCCTGACTACCAGAGGAGTAAACCCCTCTTATATATATACGTCTGGTCCCGAAACAAGGCCACAGCCGCTACAGGCCGGTTGTTTTTACCTCTTGGGCGATGCTACATTTTTTACCACCAACAATGTACCGCTACCGGAAAGCGTCCCTAGACAAAATCCAGATTCGCATACGGCATTGTCCATTTACTCTTCCAGCGAGAGACGCTCTCGGTTAAATCACCCACTAGTGGGAATACACCGGATCTGTTGCGTAACAAAATGTTGGCCCAACGTGGGCACTCCCATATCAGCCGACAAAAATAGTGGCAAGGCCGCCGAGCCGGCCCCGGATCAACCAGAACCACTTACCGCATCTAAAGACCAAAGGGGAAGCTGTCCGCTCGGGACTTAGTCACTTTTCACCCAACACGTTGTACCTATTGGATCTTGGGCTGATCTCTTGGTAAAGAGCAAGGAGGAACCGGGTCGATCTTCCCCTCTTACCGTAATTTGCTAGCGTGAATCGCACGGCAGACACACCACCCCTCTTTATAATACGTTCTGGTCCCGAACCACGCCCTAGCCGTACAGGCCGGCTTTTTTACCTATTGCGCATGCTACATTTTTTACACAACAATTTGTACCGCACCGAAAGCCGTCCACCTAGATCAAAATCCAGATTCGCATCGGCACTGTCCATTTTTAGCTTTCTCCAGCGGAGGGCCGCTCCTGGTAAAATCACCCACTAGTGGGAAAACACCGGATCTGTATTGCGTAACAAAATGTTGCGCAAAGTGCAATACCATATCAGCCGACAAAGACTGGCAAGGGGCCGAGCGGGCCCTGGATCAAACCAGAACCACTTACCGCTAAAGACCAAAGGAAGCGGTCCGTCCTGGACTTAGTCACTTTTCACCCAAAGTTGTGTACCTATGGACTGGGTGATTCTGGTAAAGAGCAAGGAACTCGGTCATTTTCCCGCTTACCGTTTATTGCTATCGTGTAATCGGCAGTCAGACACACCCACCCCCCTCTTATATATATACGTCTGGTCCCGAACCACGCCCTAGCCGCCTACAGGGCCGGCTTTTTTTACCTCTGCTCACGCTACTTTTTTGTACACACAACCATTACGCTACCGAAAGCGTCACTAGATCAAAATCCAGATTTCTGCCATACGGCACTTGTCCATTTTTAGCTCTCTCCAGCGGAGGCCGCTCTCGTAAATCACATAATAGTGGAAAACGTCCCGTCTGCTACTGCAAACAATGTTGGCGCAAAATACACTACCCTCTCTGACCAAAACCCTTGTGTCACCAAGGTAGTCTGGTTGAGTAGGTGGGATGCACAGGTACACAGTTGTTTCTCTGCCGTGGCCCTCCGGGTAAGGTCTACCTGCCGGGGCCCTGCAGGGTAAGAAGTCTCCCTGCCGTGGCCATTCCGGGTAAGAAGTCTCCCCTGCCGTGGCCCCTGCCGGGTGAAATGTTTCGCAGCCGTGGCCCTGCCGGGTAACAGAGGTAAGTACCCCTATATATATACGTTTGGTCCCGAACCAGGCTCCAGCAACTACAGGCCGGCTTTCGATCGATCATAACTTAACCGCCAGCTACCGGCGTGGGGAATACAATCAGATCTGGCTGGCACAGGACTCTCCAATTGCATAAGCTATGGTGCCTTCAGAGAGCCATTCTAGATAGGTTTTGCGGGAAGGAAGTCGGCATGTGGCCGACAATTTGTCAGTAGGATACGGGTTTCCTGCCAAATGAAGGAAACGCTACCGCACAGCTCCGTACACTTTTCAAGTGGCCGGGCCACGCCAGCGACTTTGTACCAAGTAGGGCCACGGGCAGCCAGCGAACCGTCACGTGGCAGGGCCACGGCAGGAAACATTTCACTTAAGTAGGGCCACGGCAGAGACATTACGTGGCAGGCCCACGGCAGCGAAACATTGTTCACTAATTAGGGCCACGGCAGCGACCCTAGTCACCCGACTCGGCAGGGCCACGGCAGCGAACCTTCACGTGTGCAGGGCCACGGGCAGCGAAACATTTCACTAAGTAGTGCAACGGCAGCGAACCTTCACGGGACAGGGCCACGGCAGCGAAAACATTTCACCAATGTAGGGCCCGGCAGCCGAATTTTTCACCAATCGGGCCACGGCAGCGAAAACTTTGAAAAAGAAAAAAAACACTGCCAAAACCCGTCTAAGCTAAAAAATGCAAATCAGATGCCCCAAAATTGAGGGGAAAAGATGATGAATGTTTCACTGCATGTAAAAGGCAATATGCGGCCAAAACAGGCCTCGATTCTTTTCCCCTCAATTTTTGCTTCTCGATTTGCATTCTCTAACGTAGCCGGGCCACGGAAGGCGAAAGTATTAAACAAAGGCCATAGCCGAACAAAACACATGCCATCTCACGGGACAGACAAAGGCAAATTGAGACTAAAACATCAGAATCGTTTCCCCTCAATTTTTGGATCTATTTTTGCATCTCTAAACGTAGGCGGCCATGCAGATGAAAGTATAGACAAGGCCTCTAGCGAACAAAACATATGCCCTACCATAGAACGGGAGTTTGGGCAAATCGCTACTAAAACATTCATGAATGTTTTCCCTCAATTTTGTTTTAACACGGCCTATAGTGAATGATACGCAGGTTCCGATCCGGGTGAAAAGGTGTGTTGTCATGTAAAAAGGTTTACAAAAAGTTAATTGCAAAAAACATCTGCGTGGTAGGTTTCATTCGTTTACTGATTGCTGATTGCTTTACTTACTTCTCTTTTTCTTTAGTAAATTTGTGCGTGTGGATTACTGAATCATAGAAAAATATTCTAAACAAAGTTCCAAAAAAGGATCAAAAGCCGCATAGTTTCGTGCAGTGCCAATGTTGCCACATGAATACAAACATTAGGGACATTTAAAATTTTTCCTACTTTATTTTTATCCGTTGACGGATAATGGGTCACTTTTAACCACATATTAGTGTCCTTGACTGGGATGGATTGTCAATAGGGTTTTTTTGTGTTTTTTTTTAAACAAGAATAAAGGTTGAAAAAAAAGTATGTCCAAAAAACAGTTGTGCTGCTAGTTTCATTTTGGTATTATGAGTTACTTGCATTGCTGTACTTTCTTTTCTTGTTCTTGAGTGAATTTGTGTTGTGGCTTACTGATATGAGCGAAAAGTGCCTAAACAAACAGGCAAGTTCCAAAAAGTCCAAAAAAAGATCAGTAAGCCAACATTGTTTCGTGCCAGTGCAAAGTGATTAAGAAAACCAAACACTTAACTTAGAAATTTTTCCTAAATGTCTCTATCTATCCCTTAAGGATAATGTGGTTCAGTTATATTTTAGCTACTTTGATTGAACCAATAACATTTATAAATATGGCGCAATATCAAAGTTGGTGCAACCTCACCCAATCGTAGCGTATCCCAAGTACCACCTGTAGCCATCACACCCAACCCGGTTTTATAGCCATCACAACCCCGGTAGCCATCACACTTTTGTAGAACACCTGCCCGTCAAGGCCATGGAGAAACCAGTTCTTCATGTTAGCGTCTTCCCTGGTCGCAAAGAGGAGATCCTGAAAGCGATATAATATTTTGATTTAGTAGAGGATTTGCGGCCTCTGACTTTTTGAAAACTTGCAAATAAATTTAACTAAATTTGAGCAGTGGGGTTGAAAGTAACACTAAAAGAGAAACCAGAAATGAGAACAGGGGTTCGCGGGTCTCTCTAAGGAACAACGGAAATGAAATACCTCTGAAAATAAAAGGTTCAAGTACGTGGCGATTCGAATCCACATCTTCTAACTCTAGGTCGATTAGCGTCTCTCCATGTGGTTTGATGATACCATAATGTCAAAGAAAACCAAACCAAAATAAAATCAACAGAAAAGAAAATATGCCTTTTTTCTTTGATTGTTGTTAGGTTATTAGGTCGCCGATCTTCGAGAATTTTATTGTTGATTGTGATTTAACAAATGCTCTTACATGATGAAGCAATTCCGTAGTTGGCACAGGGGATACTCCAACACGCCGCTTCACACTGAAACTTGGAACGATGTCGACAATCACCCTCAGTCCGATGTCTTTGTCTAGGCAGTATTTGCATGCGGTTGACTTCGTTTTAGTTATAGACTATTATCTGCTTTCCTCACCAATCTGTGACGAACTTGCCCGGGATCTACAGGTCCAGGAGGTTGGGTCTTATTGAATTTTTTATGGTACCCTCTGCGAAAACACGGCTATCGTCCCATGGCTATTATAGTGTGAATTTTGAAGGGCGAGGGCGTTTACTTTTTTGCTGTGCTGTAACGGGTTCTGGGATCGTCTGAATTAGAAGGCTCAACAGGCATCTGGCTGCCAAACTTAAAGCATAATCAAGCGTTTTACGCGGCTAAGGTCCAACCAGGAAAAAACATCTGAGGTCCACCATTTCTGATTCGTTCGGGCCTAGCGAAGTGATATGAGTAATTGATCACTTATGTCTCGCGGGCTGCTAGGTTCTCGGTGTATCCAAGAAAGGTGGTGGGGCTTTGATTTCATGGGTTCTCCTAGGTGGTACGCCATTATACTAAATTTTCTTTTGATTGTTAGTGCGGCGTCACGAAAAGCATGGTAGAAGGAGGATAGGACTGTCAAGATGCTACTGTCTTTCCATACTGTAAAGTTCAGTTGGCTGTTCGTCTAGAGTAGAATGTCCTCTCTCAGTCTTGCTAGGCGGAGATTTGGGGCTTTTCTTTTGTAAGGCCTGAGGCAACCCCTTCGAAGCCCACTTGATGGCACCCGTTAGGTATGTGTCCTTGCTGAGGAGATCGTTGCACAATGCTACCGAGGTATAGAATCTATCCGTAAAGAAAGAATGGTGCAATCGATTTATTGTAATGATGTGCTCGTACCTCTATAGTGATATCAATAACTTTGTCCGCGGGCCTTTTGACAAGATGGGTACGGAAATTGCATATGTAAACGGACACAGGACTCTGCCATGGCATATATTTGGAATCCGGCTTTGTGGGCTTGAGTGGCATGAAAAAAAACTTGTGAACCCAGCTTTGAAACTCTTATAGCGTATCATGGCGTCATCTATCCATGTTTAGTTCGCCGCGCAATTGTATTGATTGCGGCAATTTTCTAGGATGGTTTCCCACACAACTTTAACGGGCCAATATGGCAGTGCAAGCATTTGATCATACTTTTCCTTTTTTTATTGGGCTGTGGTCGCGGGCAACAAAAAAACGGGTTTCCGTCATCGCCGATTGCAAAAAATCTTAGCCACCTGGATATTTGTTCAAAACGTTTCCCTCCTCATTGTTCTACAATCAATTCATTTCTGAAGGGCCGGGTGCCTGACCAATAGTCACGAAATTTACTAAGCTTTATAGCCATGAATCTGGAGTTATGCCAACCAAGCTTTAATCTTGGGGGCTTCTGTTTCTTTTGATATTAAGCGGGTCATCTTTTTACGATCCCCGTTATATTCACGGATTACTTCATTTTTTGTGAACCGCTGATCAAAGTGAACAGACATGCTCGGAAAGAATTGTTAGAAAATATTTAAGTGCATCATTCTGCGAGGTCTTTGAATTGCAGGACCTAAGGGTTCGTTTGGTTTGAAATCATGAGTAGGGATTTTGGTCATATTTCGCGACCCACCCGTCTTTATTTGTGGATAGTGGCCCGTCTATTGTGGAGGGGCCTCCTCCCGGGTCATGTCTGAGTCTGGTATGGCTTTTCAACAAATACTTCTTTTTTTTGGGTCGTGGGGCCCTCTGCATACGGGGACGGCCGCCCGGCTTCGGCTCTAGGGCGTGCGGGCGGCGCGTCATATTATCTTCATCTCAGAATAGGAAGAATAGTGACTTCTTATTTCCCTGCTTTGGTCTTAGCACGAACTTCATCTTCATCATCATTCTTATCATCTGAAGCTAGTCCTGTCATTAGCACGAACTACGTCAGCAAGAATGTCTAGTAGAATCTGAGTGTCATCGTCATCCAAACTATCACTTTGGGCACAGTCACTTGGGGCACTGTCACCGGACTGTTGTTCACGGTCCCTACCTATGTCATGATCTCGTCAAGCTCTCTGGAAAGCGGAAAGAAAAAGTAGTGAGTTCGAACCTGGAAGTTCACTAAGAGCACTCGCATTTTCGGCCTGACTAGAGCTAGACAAACTTGCCTTAGTGTTTTTCGGTCTAAATACGTTTTTGGGGGGCGGCTTGGGCTTGTGATTTCTAGCAGGAGGGACCGTGCGGTTTGACTACATCTCGGCCTTGCCTGTGGTGATGGGCCACTAGCATGTTCTCTATCGGGACTTAGCGGTCTGACGTGTCTACTCGGAGACGTAGCGGGTCTGAGTGTCAACTCGGGACTTCTTAGCGGTCTTTGACGTGGCTCTACTCGGAGACTTGATCGGTTATACTAGACAATCGGCCTTGCTGGGGCTTGGCCATTGGCACCTGTCTACCCGGAGACTTAGCGGTCTTACGTGCACTTGACTCTGTACCTGTGTGGGATCTGACTTGAAGTACTAGCCTTCGATATGTCAGTTTTGGGGCTATGGCTAAGTCTCCTTAGGCTTTGCTTGAGGACGTGTCCTCATCGTCAGGGGAACTGTAAGTGCCTGTATCTGAGGACTTCTGCGATTGGCTTTCTGCAGAGTGACAGGCCGTTTATCAGATATCTGGTCCTTTGTTTCTTTTCTTCACAACATTTGGTGATGCACTAGGTTGCGATCAGCTGCTGCTGCGGCCAGGAAGCTGCGGCCTGCTTTTCAGCTAGGGGGGACTTACACGTTAGCCTTTTTTTTTTTTTGGCTTCTTGGGAGTTTTAGTATCTGATTGCACATTACCATCGTCTATTTTGGGCTTAGAGTGGGATTGTGATTCTGTCGCGCATATAGCGGAGCTACTAGTCATTGCTACAATTGATTTGAAAACCTCTCCTTTCCCTAGTGGTTCAAGTCGTCTTGTAATAAACGGAGTATTCCCTTATCAGTCATCTCTGTTGATAGTCAACATACCTGAAAAATAAAAAATATCATGGGGCTATGCACAATTTGAAATCCTACTTTTTTTTAAACTAAAAAACCCTGAAAGCCTACCTAAAACCACGCGAAACAACCGGGCTACAATTAGACCTGGTTAGTCACCAAAAACAAAAAGTATTACTAAAATTTTGACCAAACATTAGAAATCCGCAAAAAACCTACATACTAATAAATGTCCAAAAGTCTAATGTTTGGCTTTCCTCTGGATGGGCTCAAGATAGTGTGGACCTTTGCCCGCCGATCTTTTTTTTAATTCTGACAGGGAGGTTCCAGAGACTCCTCCACCCGAGGTGGGAACGCTCAGATTACTAGCCGGAGACTCGAGCATGCACCAGGATAGCACTGGATTACATGGTAGCAGTGGCACACTCCTCGAGTATGACCGACATTAGCGGTTCATCCTAAAATTCGTCCGGCATCATGGTTCGTTTGTTATATCGCCAGTATTTGTCGCAACACCATGTCCGGATGACCGGCCTCAGAAGCTCGGCGATTACCGAGTATGGTTGGCACCGCCTTTTATACGAGTAGTGTTTGAACTCTCACTTACCGCAACCCTATCGTATTTGTTGCAAAACCATGGCCCGCAATGACCCGGGCTCAAAATCAGGGTTTGCCCGCTTTATAGGCGGTTCGTGGGTAGGTTAAATGCCCTCTCTCTTTGCTCTGCGGGTAAAGCGTCTTAAAATCGCTCTCGAGCAATCGCGCTCTAGCGTGCGCCCTCTTCAAATCCAATACATGCCACTTTCGCCTATCCCCTTTTTTGCTCTTCTCAACATCACCCCTCTATATATATAGTTCTGGTCCCGAACCAGGCCCCAGCCGACTACAGGCCGGTTTTGTTGACCTTCTGCGCAGGCTAAATGTTTGTACACAAAACCAATGTAACGTACCGAAAGCGTCCCTCCCCATAGATCAAATCCAGATTTCGCATACGGCGACCGTCCATTTTATCTCTCTCCAGCTGAGAGCCGCCCTCGGTAAAATCACCCCCTAGTCGGAAAAACACCGGGCTGCTGGCTAAAAATATGTGGGCGCAAAATAAACTACCCTCCCCCGGCGGCAAAACATCAGCCCGTGGCCTGGCTTGGCTTCCAACCCAAAAATATTCCGCCGCGTTGGGCAGGGGTTTTGGGAGCAGAGCGGTGGTTAGTGTGTCTTGCGCCAACAGTTTGTATGTAGCAGACGGGGGCGTTTTCCCACTATGGGTTGATTTTTACGAGAGCGGACTATACGCTGAAGAGAGCTCAAATTGGACTGGTGCCGTATGGAAATCTGGATTTGAATCTAGGGACGCTTTCGGGTGGTTAGCGTTATATTGGTTGGGTACAAAAATGTAGCATGAGCAGAGGTCAAAAAACCGGCCTGTAGGGTCTGGGCCCTGCGTTCGGGGACCAGAAAGATAATATATCAGAGGGATGGTGTGTCTTTGACGTGAAGCATCACCCTAGATCCATTGGTACACTGTAGGGTGAAAAATGAGAGGAACGCGGTGTATCGTGCCTACGCCAGAAAAAGCCCGCCTGTAAGTGGCTGAGGGCCTGCCTCGGGACCAGAACGTTATATAAGAGGGATGGTGTGTGTCTGGTGTGTGAGCGCTTCACGAGAGCGAATTACGGTTAGACGGGAACATGGACCCGTCCTTGCTCTTTACCAAAGAGATCAACCCAAGATTCAAAGAGGGACACTGTTGGGTGAAAAATGACAAACTCCATGAGAGGACCCCGCTTGTACGCCCACGCAGAAAAAGCCGGCCTGTGTGGTGGGCTGGTCGGGACCCCTTCTTATATATATACGTTATGGTCCCGAAACCACCGCCCCAGCGCTTACAGGCCGGCTGTTTTACCTCTGCGTTCATGCTACATTTTTGTAAACAACCAATGTACCGCTACCGAAAGCGTCCCCAGATCAAATCCAGATGTCGCATACGGCACTTGTCCTTTTTAGTATCTCCAGCGGGAGAGCCGCTCCCGGTAAAATTCACCCACTAGTGGGAGAAAGGAAAAACACCGGATCTGTTGCGAACCACAATGTTGGCGCACAGTGCACTACCATATCAGCGGACAAATACTGCAAGGGCCGGCCGGGCCGTGGTCACAACCAGAACCACTCCCGCTAAAGACAAGGAAGCAGGGACTCGACCGTTGGAATCGTTCGGTTGTATTTTGTCGTGCTAAGGAAGCACATCAAAAACACCCTAACGGTCTCATTTTTAGGATGGGATTTAAACCTCAAATTCACCAAAACTTAGATTAACGTAAGCGGCTGCCGTTGGCCCGGCTACGTATAAGCTACGCTTTGGTGAAATTGAGGTTTTAAAAACAGTCCAAAAGTAAGAGAGTTAGGGTTGCTTTTGCCGTGCTTTTTAAACAAGCGGCTGCCGTGGCACGGCTACGTTAAATGCTAAGCCTTTGGGTGTAAATTTGCATTTTTAGACTAGTTTTAACCCTCAATTTACACCAAAGTTAGCATTTAAGTAGGCTGGCCACGGCAGCGCTTTTTCCTATAGGTCTTGCGTGATCTTTCCTTAGCGCAAGATTTCCTTCACGTTTTAACCTATAGACCTTGCGTGAAACCACTGAGAAATTGGGGGGGGGGAAGCTTTAAACTGCTTACGCGTAACATTTTAACTATATAGGCCTTGTAAATCTTAATATTTCGCTGTTAACCAAAAAGAATTTTGTTAGAATTCATTTGCTCTAGTTACATCTAAAATGTTCTATTGATTTTGGGACGTTTTCCGCTCTGGGGACGCTTTGGTTTTCATTGCATCTCGGACGTTTTCCCGCGAAAATGAAACGCGATGCGTGTCATTTGCATCTCGGGGACGTTTTCCTGGAAGAAGATCGAATTTGGCACGATGGTTTCATTGCATCTCGGCCGTTTTCCCGGAGAAATCGAATTTGCGCAATTTTGATTCTAATTGACTCTCGGCCGTTTTTCCGGCAGCAGAAGAAGACCAGACAGACAGAAGGATCGGAATTGGCGCGATGCGTTTCATTTGAATTTGGTACGTCTTTCCGTAAAATGAGGCGATGTTTTTAGTTGCATTCTGGGAAGTCTTCCGGGAGAATGACGCGATGCGTTTCATTGCATCTGGGCGTCTTCCGGGGAAATGACGGCGATGCGTTTCGTTTTGTGACAACATCGGGCCGTCTCCGGGAAAATGACGCGAGTTGTTGTTTCGTTGCATACTGGGCCGTTTATTGACTTTACGCTACTATTCCTGTGCCGGGAGGAAAAAACGGCCTGCGATGCATGAAACTTAAAATTTGGCTCTCGTTGGATCTGGGCCGTTGTTAAAACTAAAAATAGATTGCCTTTCGTTGCATTTGGGGCCGGCGTCGGCCGGCAAAAACGACCCGGTCCGGAGTGTAGGGTTAATATGGATTATAATCATCGTGATTCCAGAAAGGATTAAGAGAAGGGTTATGATGGCCATGATTCAAGAGCTGAAACATGTGGCTTCTGATTGTCATGAATAGGCCTAAACCTGATGAAAAGAAAGAACACGCCCTTTGGTAGTCTTAGGGTAGTCTAGAGAGCATTAACGTTTTTGGTTTTTTACAAAGATTTAATTCCCCCAGGGTTTGTTTCCAGTTCAAAGCAGCATGAAAATTGTGTCCCATTCCAGGTAAATATTAGTTTCTTATCATTAACTTTCCTAGAAATGACGTTGTTTTGTTGTTTTTATTGTCAATAATTGTAAACAGCCAATATGGCATTTTGTTTTGGTTTTCTTTTTTAAAACAGAAAATTTGGTCTCCTACTTAGCGGAGCGATTGTTTATGTATGGCAGAGTGGAAAGGTAAAATTTAAAGGGAATGATTGAGGGGTATAGTTATTAATTTTTTTATGTGTGGCGTGAAAAAGAACTTGGCATCCGGGCATCTTCTTAAAATAATGCCATCAACCTTGTCTTCAATTTGTTCTAGATACTGGTTCCCAAATCTTACCTTTTTCTCTAATTATAATGCTCAATTCGTATGAGTCGTTTATTGTTTTTTTGCACCTTTTTTAGTGCTTATAATATATCAGTTCACAGTGTCAAGCTTGGCCTAGAGTAGAGTAGAGTAGATCATATTATTTTCTTGGGTTAGTGTAAGAAAATGTCAAAATGCCATTTTGGGCACAACTGATTTTAATTTTAAGAATGAAGTGTGAATGGGTCGTAAATATACCCATTTCAAAAATGTTTAGATGAGTCACACATTTCTTCTTTACCGGTAATTACAAAATTAAAAGTGTTTTGTTCGGATTTTATGTGTAATCATAACCGACGTGACTTGAGTGCTAGTCTGTATCACAGACTAGATGCGTACCGAGGGCCACTCTTACGCACATCAGACGACGGTTAAAGAGAGAGAAGAATTGCCAACGGTTTTATTTGTCACAAAATTAAATTAAGGTAATGTTTATTGCAATTATATTTTGCAGCGGATTTATTCTATAACAACCCCGATACGAATTTGGAAGTTAATAATTTTTACTAACATTATAATAAGGTGATAGAGGAATATTTGAACAAGCTTTAAGAGATGATTTGGTAATGTCACTGTGACCGAGATTGCCATAGTAAATTCATGTAGAGTTCCACAAATTACATGGGAAATCCTCAATGGCCCAATCGAGCAGGTTGGTCGATGCCCCTGCCATTTTGTTGCAGACTCAATGAGGGTGCTTTACACACTTGGCGTCCCTGTTAAGAATTGTTAAATAATTTTGAGTAAAATCTAATGCATTCCAATGTACCATTTCAGCAATACAGCAAGTAGAATTACCCTTTTAATTGGCCCACAAGCACTTTGACTCAAGAGCTTCAAACAATATGTATGGTAGAGTGAAGGAATTATGTACGGTTTCGTGATACAGTAATTAGCAATATTCAATTAGATCAATTGCATCAAAAAATACCCCCTTTATTGGCCCGACAAGCCTTGACCAATTATCATAGAGCAGGGAGCAGGATATCATAGTGACCTATTTAAGGAGTTTCGTTTCATGTCCCACTACATCAGTGGCGTAACGGGCCTGCCCGCTCTGAGAGGGGCAAATTGCCCAGTCTTGGGAAATTTCCCTCTTCAGGTGTTGTGTCAAAAGGCCAATTTTTTCCCGGTCAGAGGGCTAAAAAAAACGGTGATTAGCTGATTTTTGCCAAATTTTTCCCGGCCAAAGTCGTCAGGGGGGGGGCAAACATGCACCCCTGCCTGTTACGACCACTGACTACATCGAAGCTTTGACACATTTGGTAGGTAGTCTGGGACAATCTATATCAATGCACGGTAGTCGTGGTCCTCAAAATGTGGTGTCACCTTTTAAATAGGGGACAATTTAAGGTACACAGGGTCAACTTTTAAACTAATCCAAACAAGTTGAAACACTTTTCATAGTGCCTTCTAGGTCATAAGGATTCCCCAAACATGTATAGTTTGTACCACTTACGACTATTGGTTTTGGATTTTTTAGGTTAAAAAATTGAATATAACGGTAAAAAAGGTCATCTCAATTTGTACAGGTGTCAACAATGAAAGTTAATCTGATCTACACTATATTAAACATACCTAATCCAATTATTGCCTGCGGGAAAGAGGACCCCAAAAGTAATAGTTTTGGGTTTTTGTTAAATGTTTACTTACTGAGATACAGGTCAAAGAAGGTCAATCAATGCCAATTGGATTATGTTGCCCATGACCTATTTGTCACATAACTGGATAACATGCATTGCGGATGCTACAAACTATCAGGCGTTTTTATTAGCCAGTATAATACAAACGCTACTTGTTCACCTAGGCCCCAATTGTGCGGGCCGGTCCCTCAGCTGTCGGGTGGGACAAAGTTGAGGCTGTCGCAAATTTCAGCGCGGAATCCCCCAGCCAATCAGGGCTCCGCTTGGGTTCCCGCGTTAATGGCAGCATTACGCGCCAATTTCCCCTCGGGTCATCATTTGGTTTGGGTGCATAACGGATAGTTTTGGTGGAAAAATTCTCCGTCTGTGGCCATTGAAAGAAGTCCAGAAAAGGGCGATTCTGTGGTCAAGAAGGAGCAACTCAATCACTAAATGAACCCCGCAGGTGCACGAAAGCATTTGGTATCATAACTTGTCAATCTTGCAGAGAAAACAAAGTAGTCTACGTAGTTCCAACCTCGTGTCGATCACACCACTGCAGGTAATCGGGGCCATTGCCGCCCATATTCCTCAAGGCAGCGTTCACTGCGCCTTAGTGCTACAAGGACCAACCCAAAACACAATGGAAGGTGTGCAGTTAATGTTGGACTCGGTATCTCTCAGTTACCTCCGCACAATTCATATCAAATATCAGGCAGCGAGGACCCGCAGAGCTACAACCGTGGGTGTTCCCTTCCTGGCCTTCTCCTACGAGGAATTACTGGAACTGACTGGGCGGTGGTACAGCGGGAGAAGCCCCATCGAACTCGATTGCAATCTTAAATCAGCGGCAAGACGCTGAAAGTGCCAGAACAGCGGCGATCTCTAAAAACTTCTCCCTCATGATTCCATACAGTCATAATCCTGGTGATTCAGTATTAAATCTGATGTTTTTGTCAATCCCTGTGTTTGTGTTCGCAGTTGTCCGCATGTGTTATGGTATAATTAAATTGTTGTATTGTCTTGTGCAAGTCAATACTGTAGGTGTTTCACTTCCCACATGTTTGGTGTTGTTTTGCTAGTTATTTTCAATGGCTACTTCCTCCCCTTTGCGGGAAGCACCGGCCCAAAGTACACGGTTCGCGCCATCGGTGTTGGTTTTCAGAGGGTTGGCAGCTCCTTGTTTCACAGCCATAATTGCGTGACAACAGGGTTGTAACTTGGAGCGCAAAGCATGCCTACGCTTCATAACGGTTGAGGGCATTTGATGCAGGGCGCGCTTATGCACTAATAACATATGGGGCAACACAAACTTGTAAATGCCAACTGCCCAATAAGGCTAGTCGTAAAGGGTAATTAAAGGATATGGTAGTGGGCATGCAATCAAAAATAGGAAAAAGTGAAATAGAAATATCAATATGAATTTCATACATGCGAAAATAAAAAAATAATAATAATCAAAAAAAAAAAACATAAAAATATTTTTGTTTTTTAATAAAATAATAAAGAAATTTCAAATACAAGCAAACCAATTAAACTGCAATAAACAAAACAAACAAAAAATAATATAATTAAAAAAATCAAAAAACTAAAAAATTAAAAAAAAAAAAAAAAAAAAAAAAAAAAAAAAAAATAAAATAAAAATAAAAGAAATAATTATTTGTAGGGTTGTAGTTATATATTCACCCCCTCTCCTCGGTTCCAGTGGGGGTTATCCGTTTTGGATTTGTTCTGCTTTCAATGTTATAAATGGCTTAACTATACCAAAAAAAAAATTAATAATAAAAAATAACTAAGAAAATAAAATAATTAAATGTAATAAACATTTGTTGGTGTACTGAAAATGTAGTTATAACTGCTTCCCACCTCTAGGTTCAGGGGGGTCTCCTGTTTTGGATGGTTTGCATTCAAATGTTATAAATGTATACGCTATTGCCAAATAAATAAATGAAAAATTAAAATATATGTAATAAAACATTCGTATGGTTGTAGTTATAAATTGCTCCCCTTCTCCTCTGTTCCAGTGGGGGTTTTCCTGTTTCGGTTGGGTCTGGCTTTCGGGGCGAGTGTGCTTTAATATGCTATATGGTGGTGGCATTAGGAAATGGGGTATATGCCTGAGATTCCATCAATGATAGCACAGTTGTGCGGTTAGCTTAGAGAAGTATTAGTTACAATAAAAGACTTTGGATCTATAATGGCCATGGGTTACTCCAAGGAGCAAACTCTGTCAACCTGTATGCTGGCTGGCTGTAAAAAAGGTGTCCTGTGGGTCACGCACTCCAGTATCGTCATCTCCACCTACTCCAACAAAATGGTTCATAAATGTAACAATATCTTAGTTCCATGGACAAGGCGTTAATTGCTTGAACGGCTGCAGGAGCAGCTTAAGAATTTGAACAGCACAATGAGCCAGACATAATTAATCCAAGGAGTGGGGTCAACATTTCTGGGCAAAATTAAAAAAAAAAAAAATTGTAAAACTTGTTCAGTGTATTGATATGCTCGGGTTGGATTGCAATTTGCAGATATATGGTTCGGATATGCTTTGGTATGGTGCTTTCAAACAGTTTTGATTACATTTATACTCACCAAAATTGTTGAAAGTTTTCTACTTTTATACAGTCTACTTACGATGATCCAACTAGTGCATTTTTGCCTCACAAAAAAGCCATCAGACACCCCCTACTGCCACATTAAAAATTTCGGTGCGCCCACGCCTAGTAGCGTCCCACGCTAGCATCGGTACGCCCAACTATGACGTCACTGGAGACCAGAATCCTTGATATTTTTGTACCTTCCCCAAGGCTCCCACTGCGGGAAGGGCCTGGATGAGGGTTACTAGTTGGATCCTTCGTAAAGAGTAGACATGTATAAAAGAATAACTTCCCCAATTTTTGTGAGTATATTCGAGTTCATCATTTTATACAGTACGAAAATGATCTCAACTAGTGCATGACTGCCACAGTACTGGTCACTAGGTGGAGAGAAGTGTGAGCCGATCGTCTCAGTTGTAGTGGGGGTTCTCGCCATGTGTTCTTTTAATGAAGCTCTAATTAAATTTTGCCCATAGTATAGCCATAGTAGTATAGTTTGATATGTCATATATTTAGATCCCGTGGGATTTTTGGTGCAAAATTTATTTATTTTTATTGCTACTTTGTCAATTTTGGGGGGCTGATTTCAAAAAAGTTAGGTGGCCATTTTTTCCAACCATCCGAAGTGTCCATTTGAAATTTCAAATGCCATCCATTTTTCATTATAATTGTGTCTCTAGATCTTTGGGCTATGATCAACTTAGAGGGGGAAATGGTTGCAATACCCATGTTTGTGATACAGGGATCCATTGAACGCATTATCATACTTGTAAAGTGATTTGGTTTGGCCGCCATCTTGAATTGCAAATGGCCCGCCATTTTCAACTATGTTATGTCCTGTTATCGCGGCTTATGAGCAACTCAGATAGTAAAAATGGTGTTTAAATACCCTCTTTATGATACATAGAGTTCCATTAAAAAGCATTGCCTTGCTTTCACTAAGTTGGGTTGGCAGCCATCTTGAAATTTCAAAATGGTGGCCTTTTTTCATTACAGGATGTAACAATTTTCCCATAGCTGGTTATGAGTTAACGTAGAAGTGAAGTTGTGGCAATAACCATGTTTGTGATACCCAGGGATTCTATTAAAAGCATTTTTTCCTTATTTGTATCTAATTGGATAGGTCGCCATCGGGTGAATTTCAAAATGGCCGCCAATTTCAATTATACGTATCCATACGGAAACTGCCGATCTTATCTCAGTTATCTTCGATTTTATAATCCGTAAGCCTAATTAACGCCATTCTAACAGACCTCATTGCGACTTCACCTGCGCCGGCGCTTTTCTAAATTTACGGACGATAATAAAGAACCTATGCATTGCGTAAACTGCAGGGATCCTGTCTGGAGCTGTTTTCATATTTTAGTAAAATCTGATAATGTTTGTAACAATTCGCGTGCTTAAATGTGATTGATACTTCCAAGTAAGTACTTATTTTTAAGCCATTTTTTAGCTTTTTTGATCATACTTGCAATATAAATTTATAGTTTTTTATTTATGAGTAATAATACGGAAGACGTAGGGGTGGAGGCAATTGGGACACAGATATTGGGTAAAGTTTATGGGAGACTACAAGGTCTTCGATCTACCTTTCCGCTTACTGAAAAACCTTTTTTTTCCGAGTCGGCCTACTGCAAAGCCTTCAATCTACTTTTCCGCGTACTACAGCCAGAAGTTTTCATATTAAATTTCTCCTGACTATCTCAGTGACTCATGGAACCAGATTTGTTCAGGAGCCCTCCAACTGATTATACTGCCCTATACAGGTCTACAGTGCTTTGCCTTGCTCAGGGGATATCCACTTGGTTGTAGGTCCTCAGCACAAACCTGTCATAACACTTGATCTTGACTTGCACAAGAGCAATGAAACTGCAATCTTCCACAGGAAATACCACTGGCTTTGATAGTTGGTGAGGTCCGTGCTTCTTTTGCTTCACTTCATGCGATCGCAAAGTAGCTTGAATCTATAAAGCACGGAGCGGGTCTTTATTCACCAGTCCACCATCGACAATCCATCAATATACTGGAAAGGGTGGTTTTTATGAGGGATCGTGGTGGTGGTAGGAGTACCCCATGTACCAATATCATGGACTGCTATGACCTCCTCTTTGAAGCAACTTGCAGCTAGAAAACTTTGTTTACCTAATCCTGAAACGCCCACAAACTCCACAATAAGCTTCATATGAGACAAGATATGTTGGGTGTCTTTGAAGAGGTACAGTAAATCTTCAGAGATCAGATCCGAGCCTGCACTGGTCAAGATCTCGCATATGGGCAAAAGAAGTCTGAGTTATATGAACGGTAGATAGTCTACTTTGATTCCCAAGTAGACAGGGAGAGTGGGTGTTTGGTCTCGGTGCCCTTGGGGAGCAATTCAATCTACTTTGCTCCGGATCCTCTACAAATTCTCGACTTGTACCAATTTGTCTTGCCCAAATAAAGATATTTAAGTGTACTGACCAAGAAACTTGGGAAGCTCTAAATTCTGGTGATTCCGTGGGGACTATGTCAGGCATTCCATTCACAAATCTGTTCGTGGAACAAACATTGGAACAGCTTATCGTTTTCTGTTATTCGCAGATCACTCTTCTCCTCCGATGAACTTCTTCTAATCCCAAATGACAAGATTACCTTTGTCATGTCATGATGAGTCTAACAGGGAACCCCCAAGGGGACCTTAGACTTAACCCGGCTATCATCAACAGTTGGAGATCAATCAATTTGTGCATTATAGACGCCACGGCAGTTGTTCGAGTTATCAATAAAGGTCCAGCAATGGTACACAGTTCTTATTTTGCCAGCACCTTTGTTCGAAGCACCCGTAAGATCATATCCGGGTATGATGAAGGATGGTGAAATCTGCGACAACTGATATTATTGATAACTCACTTAAAAAGCTCAGACCCTGGCAAAAGGTCTGCTGGCATGATCCGGTGTAGAAGTAATTATTGTCCGACGTACGCATAGTCCAGGAACAATGGGGAACATAGTGCAATTCGATCAGTTGACTCTTCACGCAACATTAGTTTTCACGCTTTATTCCGTTATCGTCCTATGTGAGCCCGGACTGTGGCACTCGCCGGACTATATCTGCTTTTCACACGTCAAGTTTGACATCAGTTTCACTAATTATATTAGTAGCCTGAAACCCTGCTGTCTCATATTGAACAAAGTCTCAACTGACAGATTACTCTACTCCATGAATATGAGATACGCAAGACTTAGTTGGCATCCTCAACGTATTCCACAAACTAGGCATGCTAGGTGGTGTATGGTCCATATTGGTGAGCACTCACTTGAGGAGGCGAACACCTGATCCAATCATGATTGATGCGTCCAATGACTGACAGAAACATCAGGGATATCGAAGTATATTCGCCGACACGGATGTCCCTTCATTTACCTCATGGGATTTGTGTTCAACCAACACCTTCCAGGCGAGCTCCTTCATTACCGGAAAAAGAAAAGCGAAGCGCAGAATTGACATACGTGCAAGGTATATATATATATATAAATTATATATAAATATCCTCTTCGCATTTTAGTCCAAGTTTGCATGATAAAATTTTTTGTCTCTCTAAAAAGTTGAATAACATGAGAGTATTAACTTCTTGCTTCACGAAATTTTATTGATAACTAAAGTTTCCGAAATCACGCAGTATGGTGAAAATAACCTTCATGTACGGAAAATACAATCCAAGATCAAAGTCGGGTATTTCAAGGATAATGTTTAAAAATAGTAGAATCTGTAATTTATATCCTGATATTTGGGTTACATTTCATTGACATTACATTATTAATGAAAACATAAAAATTGTCTAGTGGCGGCCATTTTGAATCTTCCATGGGCGTCTGAGTTTGAAATATTGGCATCAGTGATTTGGAATTATCATCATAGTACATGCAATGCTACCATTTTTACGGTGCCTTTATTATGGTATGCTAGATTTTAAAATCAAGTGTATTGGATAGGCGGCCATTTTGAAAATCCAAGATGTCAGCAAAGCTAAATTAGACACAAGTAAGCCAGTGCTGTTCATGGAATCACTAGTATCACAAACATGGGTATTGCACCATTTTTACTGTTCCCTTGCTTCCACGCCAAGATATATGAATAACATAATTTAAATGGCGGCCATTTTGAATTCAATAGGCAGCAACCAATCCGTTTTCCAAGTAGTAAGACGTGCTTCAGTGGAACCCTGTATCACAAACATGGGTATTGCCACCGATGTTTACTCTTCTAAGTTGCTCCTAGCCGAGATACAGGACAAAAAATACTGAAAAATGGCGGCCATTTGAAATCAAATGGCTACTGAAGCCGTGGTTGAAAAAAATGGCACCTAAGATTTTGAAATCACACCCCAGCATTGAACAAAGTAAGCTAATAATTCAGTTTTGGCACAAAAATCCCACTGGAAAACATAACAAACTGGTACTATATACATAAACATGATATGTAGTCATAACAACACATCAATATCAAGGACAGATAAGTTATACCGGCAATCCTCACCTTATGAGCATTTTGATAATGTGCATGGCACCCCTCCTCTTACTCTGACGGCTTTGCTGTCAGGATGGTTTTTGGCCACGTTTGGTTACTAGTGGACTCCTTCATATAATATTTTGAAATGTAGTAGGCGTCCTCCATCCTGCTCTCCATAATATCAGAAATGTTCACTCCTAAGTGAAAAGCCCAAGATGTTGCCGCTTCTTATCTCATGAGCATGAGGGTTAAGGGAGATGTTACTGTCCAGTGACGATGCTTTCACTTTTAAAGCATCAGAGATTGAGGGCAGTGACCCAGCGTGAAAAGTTTGTTTTTGTTGCAGTTGTAATGTTTTATTGTAGTTATAAAGAGGTGTCAGAAATTGAAGAATCCATAGATTCCTCAAAAAGGCATGCGTGTGGTAATACTTGTGGAGAGCTCGACTGGACACCAGCGGTTATCCTCAGGATCACCAGTAGCACTGGGTAGTACTGGAAGTACTATTGGTTAAGGTGCATACTGAGTGTCTGAGTTTTAGCCAAGAAACCAGCACGAGGAAGGAGAGTAACATTGTGATCCGAGAATTTCTCCATATACTTTTTCGTAGAAAGCAGGAATTTCGGAACAACCTGGCTGGTGGAAGCGGCCATAAGGAGGAATTGTGTCTTTCTGTCAAGTCAAGGAGAGTGGCTGGTCAAAAGGTTTTCAAAACGGTCGCCAGCTACGTATTGGAGGACTAATAGAAGATCTCAAGAAGGAGTGAGTTTCCGACTGTTGGACATTGATTTAAAATTCCTTTAATGAGATCCGAGAGAACCTTATCTCCTCTAATCATGTCCGGGCTTATCATGGATAGTAGAAATGGCAGACAGGTAGTTCCTATGTCGAAGGTTGGAGATTTCTGGAAAAAGAGACGTCAGGAAGTTAGCCACGGTTCCTACGGGCAGATGCGGTCAACCTTATGTGTCTGCCACCCGACATTGAATTCGTCGAAGTCGGCTATTGTGGATAATGGAGGTAGGACTTCCTTCGTGCTCCGCCGCCAGGGAGGGCAGCTTCTTCTGAAAAACCTGTGCGTTTGAAGGCGAGCTTGATGAGAGAGGCCACACAGTCAAGGGTAGAGACTTTAGTCTTTGGGGCGACACTCTTGTTTCTTCCGTCCATAGTAGTAATAGATTTTCTTAAGGAGAATCAGTCTGGAGGTCTTCCAGCCTGCTGACCAGCCTCAAAAAACAAACTGACGTGCCAAAATGGGGCTACAAGCAGCGTCTTGCAGACCCTTGTTGCTGAAACTTCGTCAGTACTTTTGCCCAGAATTGTTATCGTGGAAAGGCGAAATGCCATCAGGTTCTCCCAACTTATTGTAAAGGCAGTCTCTCACCCAGGATTTCTCGTCCGTTCAGCCACGTGCAGTATGTTGGGAGTTGGTTGATTTTTCTCGTTCGCAAACAGATCTACCAGGGGCCTGTAAATGTGGAAAAAATCATCTGGCATTGCGGCTGTTGAAATGCCACTCCACGGTTGATTCCAGAGTAAGCTATCATCTGGCTGGATTGGAAAGACGGGAAAGAAAGGACAACTACCCCCTTGTCCTGCATTTTCTCTCAGATCTGTTGACTGGTCGGCGATACAGTTAAGGCTCCTGAGATGTCCGCCTTGAGGGTAATTAAATTATACTGTCACCACGAGAGGAGGCGGAAGGTTGTAGTGCACATGAGGCTACTCTTTGTCCCTCCTTGGTGATTTATGTGGCAACAAAGTGGAATTGTCTGATCTGATTTTCACGACTTCCCAAGAATATTGTTTGAACCACTTAGAGCGTGGTTAGACTGCTAGCAACTCTAGAAAAATAGTAAAAAAAAAAAAAAAAAAAAAAAAAAAAAAAAAAAACAAAAAAAAAACGACCATTTATTGGAGCTTCCTTATTATCTGGACCATACTCCCTTTATTCTGTGGGATTCATGTATGCTCCCCATCCTGTCTTCGGAGCATCTGTTGTTATAATAAATTGATGAGGAGCCTCTTGGAACTTCTTTACCACCATAAGATTCTTCGTGTTGCTAACCATCGTAGGTGCCTCGCAATCTTTGGCTTTACCGGTACTGGACGATTTAGATCGTGACGGTAGTCTTCTGTAGTAACTCCGGAGGTGTAGCTGGAGAAGTCTCAGCCTCAATCTGCAGAAGGGTAGAAGGTCTACCAAACTTGCCATCATCCCTAAGCAGCGGAGCAATAGAGGAGACGGAGAAAACTTTCCGCTTCAG
>JAMKCH010050797.1:0-11182 GCA_023653785.1 Ophioderma brevispina
AGGTGTCACAAATGTGAACGAATGTGCCCAAAACAAGCAGAGCTACTTGTGCCTACTGTAGTTGCTAAAATTCAAAACAATCTGTTAGTGTAAGTTAGCATATTCCTAATAATCCTAAGGAACAACTACCCCGGCTTTTAAATCGATCAGTCCCGTTGTTAATATGCGCCTTTGATCTACATGTATAGGAACAAATTGTGTAAACATTTAGAAAGTGTTGAATTGGCGATCGACCTGAAACTAATTCACCAGAAATGGCCAGGGGTAGAATTCGTGTAGTCGACTCCTCGTAGAAACTCAGACATGCATCATATTCAGTAATCACTCCCATCACTCAAATTTAAGTTTGTGACCGTATGCAGTGATTGGTTTAAATGACCATTTACTAGGATTTTAAGCCACTTTTGTTTGACTCCTGTCAAAACTGTAGGTTAGCCTGTGTTAGGGGCCTGGCTACTACGAAAAAGGACAAAAATTTGTGCGAGTCCATGACTCTGCAAAAATATTTTTCAATAGTGGCCACTTGGACTCATGCTTCTCTTTACGAATTCTACCCGTTAATGGTTAGTACTACTAGTTTCAAAGTAATCCCGTTCCGCAGGACCACCCACCAGTTTTGGCAAGACTGGGTGCTTGCCTTCTCATTTGCATGGCACATGGTGACTGTCCGGGGCTGCCTTGTTGGTGGGTAGTTCTGCTGAGCATTAACCTTTGTCTTTCATTCTCTTTATAATCACATTTGGACATCGTAATACATCTAACGTAAAGGTGATGCCGCTGTACAGGGCTTGGTATCAACAATAAGCAATCCAAATTTTAAATCATCTGCACGTAAAGTTTTTTTCAACTTCCTCAAACAGGACTCTTTAGCACTTACAATACTACAGAACAAGATTCCACACATTTTTTCACCCAAACGGCGAAAAAAAGTACTAATTGGATGAATTTCAACGTAGAATTAGTTTATCTCCCTAAACTGTCATAAGTTGAGTGGTTTGCCAGTTTCGGATTTGGTGGGTCAAAGGTCTACACGCGTTCGTTTGTTGGTCAACAACAACATGTGATTCTTGTTTCTGTAGTATTGTAAGATCTTGTTTGAGGTAAGTTTGAAAAAACTTGAACAATTTCAGATGACTTTAAATTTGGCATTTGCTTATTTTTGATACCAGTCCTGTACAGCGGCATAACGTTTACGTTTCTGAATATACGATAATGTTCCAATGTTAAAAGATGAATGAAAGACAAAAAGGTTCTTCTCAGCAGAACTATGTTGGTGGGGAGCAGAGTACCAAACACACACACCACAAAAAAAAAAAAAATTATTATGTCTGTACTGTGACTGTGTGTCCTTTCCATACATCAGTACGGGAGCACAGTTTTTCATTCGTTGAGACATACTCACCGTCCCGCAATAGCCAGACTTCATTCAAATAGCTGACTAAGTTGGGCTGAGCAACAGTGTATTTTCCTGCAATAGTTGTACATGTTTTGTTTTTACGCTTTTCGGGGGGGTTTCCCCCTGTCACGTATTGGGTGCTAAAAATAGCATTATCGCGTTCCTTGAGAAAACCCCCCTAGGTCCATGTTGGTTGAATTTCTGCACAACGTGGGATGAAGTAACATTTCAGTTGATTATTTACCACTGTAAACACCCATAGAAAATTTGATGGCTTTTATTTTAGTACATATAATCATGTCTATATATACATTACTGTACTGACTCTGTTGTAAACGTCCCACCTATTTTTAACCTGAAATTAGCTTGAATTTAGGGGTGGGATTATATAATCTCCACCTACACAAGCGAATCTTTGGTTATTGGGATATAGCCCACAACACAGATGGAAGTCTATTTGAAAACCACTGTATACATCTCCCCATTACCAGTGTGGTACACCAATGTCATTTGTTTACAGGCCTCAGTCGTCCTAAATACAATAAATATGACCCGACTTACAATAAATCACATAGACATGATACCGCACAATCCAAATGCATCCTTGAACAATTTTTCAATTCTCAATATCAGAAAATCAAGAGAAATTGGAAATTTTGCCCAAGTTCAGAAGTGTCTGTGTTATTGTTGACATGAGAACAAAAGGAAAGATATCAAGGAGTAGTTTCTCACCCCAATCAATATTGCCCCATTATTGGGATAACTATTTAATGGGATCTCAATCATGTGTGTTATGTTTTTTGGCGTGCAAGATGTGCACACACATGCACTTATACATTGTGCAGTAATACAGTCCACTTTGTATTCAAGTGTTCCTACTCCTGTCAAATGAAGTAAACAGAAAATGATGTCAACAAAACATGCATGCTGTGTAATCCTATGTCTGTCCTTGTGGGTTGCGGGAGGTTTGTATTGGGCAAAGCTGAAGAACCACATTCGATGGGTGTAATCTCCCCCCTACATGAACACAACACGAGCATCAATATTTTCAGTCGTTCATATTTCAACTTATTCCCAGAATATTTCCAGTGTCAAATGAATGTGATCAACGAGGCCTTAAAAAGAACTGATTCATGAACCGAATTAATTTGGTAAAGAAAATCACAAGAAAATACTTTCCAAAACATAGGATTATAACAACTTGCATGTAATCTCTTGCCTTCCAGCAAAAAACAAAAAAACTTATGGTGGGATTATAATAGGATTTCTACTATTCTTTAGTATTCTTTCAAAACTGGGGTGGGATTATAATCGAGCATGGGACTATCCTCGGGTCAGTACGGTATTTTGAATTAACCTAAAATGTAACTGTAATTTAAAACAATACTAATCTAGGTGGTATATTTCTTACCTTGTTTCCACATGCGTGAGCTGGCAAACGTGAGACAAAAATACTAGAACCATAGCTTATCATCCCAAGTTTAGGTGTGGCAATAGATTTTGGCATATTATAGCACTTTTAGTGCGATGAATTTTTTAAATGATAGAGTCCTAACTTTATATCATTCGTTTATATTTAATATTTTGTTTGTAAACTGATCTAATAACTTTTGCATGTGACAATGTCATTTCCCCCATAGTCCATTGGTCATTGCTTTGCATTGATCACATTCGCAGATCATGCTCATTGGATCTGGGACTGGGAGGAGAGGTGAGGAATGTTGGCATTTTTTTTTTGTTGTTGGGGGGCTGGCAGGTTATAAGACATGTTTGACAGGGATGTATGCCCTGGGGGAAAGGCTAAAAAAGGGTTTGCATTTCTCTCTTTTTCAATGTCTTTCAATGCGGTGTCATAGCATTCATGAATGTCTTTCTATTGCGGGACAGACTTTCTTGCACTACGTAAGTTGGTAAACAAATATCCCCTAATGTCCGCTATTGTCGAGAATCCAACCTATACAGACTCTCAGCTTCCAGTCCGCCTGATTATAAATATCATCGACTGGGCTAAAAGGTCTATTCGCTCGTGGCGAAAGAGGACCTCTTAGAACTAAAATCTCTACTATTTATACAAATGCTGCAATACTTGTACCAACCCTGTGCGATCTTCTCTTGTTATTCCTCTCAACCCTTTGTATCTAAGTAACCGGCATGAAATTTATATATTAACAATTTGTGCACGCAAACTCCCGAGGCGAATGATCAAACGTGTTGTTTCAATCCCTCAGTGTTGCTACCAAAATTCATAGTCGTGGACACGCCGCTCGCAGTGGTGGGGAAAAATGTAGCCCCATCATTGGTTTCTAATTTTGTCAAAAAACACTCTCTACCGAGTCCTGGCCTGCCTAAAATGCGTCTTTGTGCACACTAGTTGATGGTAAAATGAGCCAATGGGCGTGAAAGGCACTTAGCAACCTCAACAGCGGCGGCGACAGGTGTGATCTTAGCCAAGTCTCTCCATCGTGTGACATATAACGCACGGAAGTTACGTTGTGCTGTGAGCACTCAGCGCGATGGATTGTGTTGCAAAGAAGCTGCATAATGTGACGTCAGGCTTATCAACGATAAACAAAATGTCCAGCGTGTCTGCAATATTGTTGTGCTCAAAACTTTAAGAATTTACACTACCACTGAGTCCAGAAATATTAATTCTAAGGACTTGTGTAAACCCGTGGAGAGTCATCTATTGCACCAACGGAGAATTTGGAAGGTAATGTTCCAAAATGTTGGTTAAAATGAACTTTCTAAATTTTAGAAGTTCTCACTGAATGGCCATAGCGTTACGAAAGTGCGAGACTAAGCTAACCTATACAGAAAGTCTAGTGACAGGAACCTTTAACGTCTTTTTTTACATTGGTGGTCGCACGACGTAAAGGCCAATAATGCTTTGACATCCTATCAATCAAGCACTGTATTAAAGTGTATATCCTCATGGACTTGCCGCCGCAGTGCTGCGTCGGAAGTCAATTACACAAAGAAAATAACCGCCTAATGGCCGCAGTATTTATCATGCACACTTCTTGTACTTGTTATTTATCTCCTGGCAAAATTCTGTTTTCTTCGATGAAATAATATTAAGTCTGTATTTTGGAGGATATTCTTGTCGGGATTCGGGCTACCACGATTTGACTTATTTAGTCGTTTACTCGAAATGAGGGCGATTCGTAATGTGAAATGCAAAGATTGATGATGACTCGTCTGACAGCCCGAAATTTCAGTATGAACTTCGTTGTACTAAAAAAGTCCTCACACGAAAACGCTGTGCTCCTCCCGACGTTCCCCGTACTGACATCCGTATCCGATGTGATGGACAAAGAGACTGCTTTTTGACTTTGGTTTGATGAACTAATGGATCGGCGGGCCTTTTAAATAATTCAAACGGGAATGTAAAGCCGAAATGCAAATCGCCCGACAATCGCCCCTTGCTGGCGCAATCTATGCCTACACAGTTCGTTTCACAGGAAGTGGACGGTTGATGTGTCACCATCATGGCGGACTACAGATCAAAAATGAATCGTCAATTATTTCATACTTCAAAACTCTGTAGGTAAAGAATTAACGAAATTTGTGGCTTGCAAATTATTTTCTTACCACCCACACATCACCGTCCGGTAGCGCCAAATCGTCAACAAACCAATAAACAACAATTGGATAAAAAAATATTTTGTACTCACATTGTCCAGAGTCTCGCCATGCAAGGCCATGAGAAGAAGAGGAACGCATGCGTATTAGATTTCCGACAGCAGTTTTCACTCGGAGGTGTCTCGTTCTTTGAGGCATTACCTCGTATCCCTCATAATTTGGACTATTCGAAAAAGAAATGCGAAGGTATGAGTGGTAGAAAAAAAATATTCAAACATACATGAATGGACCACATCACACAATCATTTGTTTGGATGTTTTGCGAAAAACACTGTGAGAAATTAAAAAGTAATAGTGTGCTGATTTTCTGGAGAAATATTGCCAACTCTTTTTTTTTTTGAATCGATCACCGTTCACAGTTCACGAAATTTTAAGAAGAATTCATCATCAGCCGTTTTTTGCACTTGTGGCCTCAATTGAGTGTAAAAGTCAGGGTTATGTGTTAATATTTTTGGTATTACTGAAATTCCTTGTTTGCACTTTCCCAAAACTGGTGCATTGTGGATTGACTCAATACAACCCTCTGGGGTTTGATAAGTGTCGTTTGCACTGGCTTTAGTGAAAACTTATGAAACGACTCAGTTTTCTCCTGGTATCATTTTCAACCTTGCTACTTACTTTAATAATTATTGCAGAGAGGAATTATTGGAATTATTGATAGAAGAAGTTTGTTTTCCAGTCACATAGAGCAAAGCGTTTGTCCAGAATCACATCCTTCCATTATAGGCCTTATGTCAACTTATGTCCCATTCGCCAAGTTTGATCCTGCTTTCTATATAAATCTACATGTTGCATCAATATCATTGATAGTGAAAATGGCACTGCCATTTTCAAGAAATATTAAATTTAATCATTTACTCACAAATTAGGTCTAGGCCATGGCAGATTATAGATATAGTTACACATAAAACTAACATACCCAAAGCATAGAACTAATCGGAGACTAAAAGACATTCAGTAATTTGTAGGCTAACTTTATTTTGCTTAACTTTATAAAGGTCTATGGGCCTGATCGCTATAGCATCGTCCCCAGAGCCCCAGATTTTGCCGGGAAGTGGTCAGCAATTTGGGGTATCATACGAAAGCTACTATTTTTCTCATTTAACCCTGTGAAATCTTGGAGCCAAAGATTTTTGGCTTGGAAGTTAGAGCGAAAATGTGATCCACTCTATGGGGCTTACAAAATCACGTTTTTTGCTCTCGCGCCAAACGGATTGAAATATCGGCGCGAAACTTTAAAAAATTACAGATGGGGTTTTTTGAGGAAAGACCAATCCTCTCAAGATGAAAACTTCATCTCCTTAAATCGGCCATCCCCCTTTAACTTTTGTCTATTATATGATATCAATAGATTCGTTATACTCATTTATATTAAAAAAACCACAAAGGTCACATGCAGACCGGTCAAACAAGGTGCAATTCCGGTTGCGTGATGATAATCAACTTCTGGTGGTGTGTTTTCTTGTGTTAACGCCATTTCCGCATCGTCTGCTGAAAATCGTTCTGATTTGGGCTAATACTTGCAGGTGAGGCTAATGTAGGCCTATCTAAAGCTTATAACCATGCAAAATATCAATTTGAAATCCTAGAGGGCGTACTATTTTTTCAAATGTTCCAACCCAACCGTTAGTAGCAAAGATACACGAACTGCGTGGGTAGTTTTTCACCGAGTCATTTATAAGACCTAAATAATAAAAAAATGAAAGGAGCCTAAGACCTTTCCCTTGTGGACAAAGACCCCCATCAAACGGTACCCCCTTCGTCTTTGGGCAAGGTGATGTTATCCAATGAGCTCCAATGATGTGGTGGGTATTCTTTTGGAGGCACAGTGGTTTAGTTTTGAGCAACCGGACGTTTAGTGGAGGGAGGGAAGACAACTCAAAAGCTTTGGAGAAGTCCATGACTATGGTATATCATTTGTTTCGAACTGATGCTGAAAAAAAAACTCAACTGCTTGGAATCAATTGAAAGTATGAATGACCTGTGAATATGAGTGTTTGGCTCTGAAACCGTGTTACCCATCTGTAAGAATGTAAATGCATGCAGATGCATTGCATAATTGAGTGTAGTGCAATGTCAATTAATGATTAAAAGGTAGGGAAATGCTAATTTGTCAGGTCGCGGAATTTGACTCTTGAATTAATCTCCATTGTTTGCCCCTCGTAATGGACACCCCTTTATCAAATGCGTAAACCCTGGCCATGTGGAAGTGCCTTCCCCCAAGGCTACGCGAACTCGTGTTACGGTCGCAGCACAAAGACATCGCTGTGAGGGAGGGTTTTGCGAACATCACCCGAAGAACATCGAAAAGGAGAATGTGCCGAGGACTTCGGAACAACAGCCCGAGACCATCGTAGCCTCGGAGAAGAAATCTCGGTAAGCGGGTTAAATTTTTAAGATCAGATTTCTTTTAGATTAATGAAATATTTGGAATTTGAAAAAGTCGGTGGTTGGGCTTCTCTTCAAGATGATGGCCGATTTCCAGTAGAACAGGCGTGCGTGTAAAATTAATCGTTCCATTTTGCGTCTCCCTCCCTGCACGGCATTTTTTTACGTGTACAAACAAGATTTCAAATTTTAATACATTTTAGTGATAAAAAGGTATAATTGGGTGTATTATCTTTTCCATAAATGTTTTTAGACTTTCATGGAGGTTCGGTTTTTCATAAATTGATTCATTCGCCACCTGCGAGTCTTCGTTGTAAACATATCGGAGGAGGAATTTTACTATGTAACAGCCAAATTTTTCCTCATGAATATTAAAATACTATGTCTGTTGCTTTAAAAATCGTTTCCTTCTGATTAGAACTCCGTAATCTTATCACATTTACACGCATTTTTCAACTTTAAATAATTTGTAATCTTGACATCTTTTGATTTCCCTTTGTTTTCCTTTCAGCCAAAAGGTTACGGGAACTGTGAAGTGGTTCAATGTAAAAACGCGGGCCTATGGATTGATAACTCGGTTGAGTAAGTACATGCACTGTAGTTGGAGCATTCTGAATTCAGACACGGCGGCGACGATGACTCACTGGCATTTCAATTTTCCCGTACCTTCCAGGAAGAAAAAAAAAAGGGGGGGGGGGTTTGGAGACATGTATTTAGGCCCAATAGCATTTTAGATTACATACCTGCATCCATGTTACTTCAAGATCATAGTGGGCAGTCCACTCATTATAATGCGTGTAGTAAAAGGAACTTCTACCGTGATGAACGTTTTTTAATTGGGCGTACGCACATCACGGTAAAGCACTTCCGTATACATACCTTGTAGCCTGCAATGCGTGTAACATGACTAGGCTCGGGGGTGATAGGGAAAGGGCATAGACCGAATAGCAGAACCACGAAGCAAAAAGGTTTTCGCAACTATATCGCCTTTTTTCGGAGCTACTAAAAATTGTTTAATAAAATCCTCGCTTGTAAAACATGGCACACACTTACCTCATAAGGTCTTTATCCATAATAGATGCATAAAAGTCGCATGAATGAAATTAAATTCTGAATACAAATTCAGGCGAATCCGTCCACATATAATGTTATTCCAGTTCCAACCACAACTGTGACACAGCGGCAATCTATCGCCATTACTCAACATGTGAAGCAATTGTAGATGTATATTTTGTTTATTTCTAAGCCTTTTTTGGCAAAGCAACTGTTGATGATTGTATGAATAAGGACTTTATGTACACCTTGGGTTAGATATTTTTATCTGAGTTGTATTGTTAATTCAGTAAATTTGCTGCTAAACACGTTTGGAGTACACTCTTCTGCAAACTAAAATAGAGCGGGTCCATAACGCAAACGTCATTCCGATTAAAAATGCGTCTGATTTGCTCGAATATTTAGGGTTGCATTGCGAACTAAATGCGTGGGGGTTCAAATCTTGAAAATCGGCAAAGGGTGGGGGCTGACATTTTCCACTAAAAAGGGTGGACTTGTTAAGCGGTGAGATGACATATAAAGGTTGGCCGGAAAATTCCTGGTAAACAATTGAAATGAAATGTAATACTATAACACTTCCTTCGCCTTGCTGGCATAAACAATGTGTCTATCCTTCCCTTGCCTCTCCGCTCGATTGCCAACAGCTTCACATGAGCTCATGAAGCATGTTACATATCTCATCGGGCGGGACTCCAAGCCAGCATCATTTTTAGATCATTGTTTTAATCGGTGATGATTGGTCAATCGTTTATTTACTAAAATAGCTCTGGTCGTCCCCGTTTGTGAAATAAAAATAGCCTTTGTACATGATCGCACGATCGGAAACCTCCCGTCCCGATTATTTTTAGCAAGTCTCAGTCTAAAATGGCGGGCCCGTCAAAAACACTGAGTTGGGATCGTGTGATTTTTGCCGAAGAAGATTCAGATTCTGATGCAGAATTTGAGTGATTTGATGCAGATGAGATTTGAGGAAGAAAGAATAAATGCTGATAGTGGGTCTGAAATTGACTTTGATATTGGAGATGATCCTTGTACCACAATTGCATCATGCTTACATGCCCAGTCATGCCAGACTAAGACCGAGCCTTGAGCTCGACGGCTACCTGATTTGACATGGATGTTGTATCATTTAACAAAACATTTTGTTCAACGTTCATTTAGTGTACCTCTGTGTGCTAATTGGGATATTGGCCAACAAAAAATAAATTATATACGATATAGATAATTGCACAAAATTACTACCAAGAGAACATGTGCAATTCTGTGATGGAAGTTTATGTTGTTTTACCATTACTGGTAATCACAACTATTGCTTGTGATTGTAAAAGGGTGGGGGTCCGAATTTTCAGTATAAAGGGTTGCTCAGTAAAAAGGGGGGGGTCAAATAAAAGGTGGGGGTCAAACCCTGACTGCCCACTTGAAGATTAGGTTGGCCAAATTAAAGTTTTCAGAATGAATTGCAGTAGGCTAATTTGAAAGAACTGAACACAAAAAATGCAATTTCATGTACGTTACTCGCTTACATGTCATAAGGAGGTATGTCGGACGATTTCAACTTTTCAAGAATTTTGGTAAAACTGTTGAAATTTGATATACGACTGGGTGAAAGAACTAGTCCACATACAATTCTGAAATTTGTAAGACATGCAATTCAATTTCTGAATCTTGTTCCATATACATGTAACTTAAAATAGTTGAAATTTTGTTCCAAATTTAGTTTACACTAAATTGAACAAAAAATAGTTTCGCACTGAGCTTTTGTATATGCATCTTTTCACGGGGACGCATAAATATCTTTTGCAAATTTATTTTTGTATAAAGGCCGTTTCACAGTTAATTTTGCCAACTTTTGTCAACCGCCTGGGGGTCATTTTTTTTTTTTCAAACTTAGTGAAAGCTTTGTTATGTTTTCAAATGTTGTGAAGACTAAATTTTAAGGAAATATAGAAAGCACCACCTAATCTTTTCTCCTTTAATTATTTTCTGTGTCGCCTTGCCCTTAACGGCAGGAAGACACATGGGATAACTTTGCCACTGTAGTTGTCTGTTGATGTTGTTGTGAAAAAGGGGGGTTAACATTGCCGCTAATATCCAACATACTCTTGAGGATTTAAAAACAAACTTGGGTCCACAGGTGCAACATGGGATCCCAATTTGTTGATGAGGTCAGAGGTCACAAACTGAGGTCAAAGGTCATGTGAGGTCAAGTTGTAAATGTATATGCTGAAAATGTAAAATTTGACCTCATTTGAAAAGTTGAAGTTCAATTGGAACCAAACCAAACCGGTTTATGGAGTTTACATGCAAGCACTCATTTGTTGAGGTAAGTCATTATCAAGGTCAAAGGTCATTGTTAGCATCATTCACAAAACCGCGAAGGCAGGCGACACAAGCGAGTCCGAGGGACCCCAATGTATGTTTTTTAATCATAAAGTTTGGAAATTGAGCCATTTTAGAAAAAAGCAAATATTTTTTACAATGTATGAGAATTTAGTTAATTGCAAAAGAAAATTAACTACTCGACCCTCCCTGGTTTAATTATAAATGTAAAGGAGTACATTCAGGCAATTCCAACTGTAATATGAAACATTGTGCTTGAATTTTTTTGCTTATTATTTGATACCAAAAACATGTTCCGTGACATAACCAAAAGTTTTATTTATTAAATCAAAAAAATAAACAGGATGCTTTCATGGATTGTTA
>JAMKCH010050798.1:0-11034 GCA_023653785.1 Ophioderma brevispina
ACTTACTATTTGTGTTACGTCTTCACTATTACAATTTAATTCAAGCAACAAGGATAAACCACCATATGCTTCGAACCAATGTTTAAATATTTTTTTCCATATCACATCATTACTTCCATCTAACAGTCTTGATACCCATTTTATTTTCAAAGCATTTATCTGGTACTCAAGGTTGACCATTTGTAAACCACCTCGCTCAATATCCCCTATTATCGTATTTCGTTTCACCTTTTCTCTTCCTGAACCCCACAAGAAGGTAAAGATTTGCTTGTTTGCTTCTTTAATTACATAATCTGGCACATGTAAACAACTTGCATTATACACAATTTGTGAAATCCCAAGTGTTTTAATAATGGCAATTCTACCATAATATGTTAGTTGTCTTGCTTTCCAACTATTTAACAGTATTTTTAATTTCGCCAGCTTCGGCTTCCAATTAAGTTCTTCATTACGAATCTTGTCTTTACTAAAATATATACCTAAACATTTAACAGGCTCTTCTGTCCACTTTATATTGGCATTTAAGTTGGTTGGTTTGTTTTTTCCTAAATAAATCCCTTCTGATTTTTGTTTGTTCATTATTATTCCACTTACATGACTAAACTTATGGATTTCTTTCACAACATTGTCTGCAGAAATTTGGTTATTCACAAAAATGGTGGTATGCCGCAATCGATGATTGGCGAGCAATCATTACTGGAGAATGTTTTTGAAAACTCTATATACGAACACGTAAAAGTGTAAAACTCTATATACGAACACGTAAAAGTGTAAAAGTATATTGCATAATTACAACATGTTCCGGTTGTCTCCGGTGTGTATTTGTCGCTGTTTTCGTTAAGTACGCAGTGTTTGTACATCGTTATGCGTTCAGCTTTAGTGCCCAAGACTGCCCAGTGTGAGAAATAAAGGATGAAAGTTTGACTAAATTTGAACATTTGACCGGGGGGGGGGCGTCTTGGATTTTCGTTGGGCACCCATGCTCGTTCCAGAGGTTCTGAAAGTGACACCTAACGGGACCAATTTTCAGTTAAAATATACCCGGCCCCTAATAGGACCAGCTTTGGTGAAATTATACTAGTTTTCAGTGAAAATATACACCTAACGGTACGGCAGTAATATGACATCCTTATACTGTGCTATTTTAAATATATTTTCCACTAGTATTATCCCAGTTATATACTCTCTTTTGAAATTTCAATTATAATGTATTATAAACATCTTTACTTGTATGCAAAATATTTTTGATTAATATTGTAACAATTAATTTTCACTGTACTGTATTATTTACATAATTATTTATCATATTGTTTTTGCTGTATTCTATGATGAACAAATAAAAATTGATTGAAGATTAAAGATAATTTGCAGTGAGATTATACCCCTTGCGGGACCTGTTCTCAATACATGAAAAAAAAAGATACACATTTAAAATAGCCAATATACAAGAAAAATGACACTTGTGCTACTGCAAGAAAAAATACACACTTAGGGTTATTTTGGTGATATGCTTAGGTTAATTTTTCCTATTTGTATCATTGAACCAGTCACAATCACAACTGAATTTGTACCCCTTGATTATTGTGAATTTGATACTCCTAGCGGTAGCCCCGCATTTGCAGCTAGTCCCTCTTTTTTCGGAACGAGCATGGGTTCCCGACCAAAATCCAAGATTCGCTGATTCCTGATGACCCGGTGTGAAAGCAGATATAGTCCGGTGGGAGCCATAGTCCGGGGCTCCATAGACGATAACGGAATAAAGCGTGAAACTAATGTTGCGTAAAGAGTCAACTTAATCGATTGTCCTATTGTTCACCATTGTTCCCGGACTATGAGTACGCCGGACAATGGTTACTTCTACACCGGAATCTTTACGCAATGAAGAAAAACTCCGAGGAAAAACCACGAACTGCGAATTTTCTCGAGCGAGAAAATCGGATTAGGATTATCCTCGGAAGGGCCACTTGAGAGAATATGAATAACAATTGCAATTATGGGGCAGCAGATAGATCGTTCAAAAGCCAAGTGGGTCGATGTGTAGCCCTACCGAAGTCCGAATTTACATAAGTCAGAAAAGATTACCGATTTGTTTAGGTGCTTGTAAAACGTACGTGCAAATTAATAAGTGATTTTAATATTTAGACAAATAGATGACGCTTTTTGATACACTAAATAATTGAAAATTTCAATAAAATTTTGGAAATTTATTTTTCAGTAAAGAGGAAAACAAACAGACAAAAAACAAAAACACATTTGGAAAGTTTAGAAGTTTAAAAGGCCATGAGAAAGTTCAAATATTACTTTTGTAAAGGCCAAAACAAAACAAAATAACACATGGCTTGGGGGCAAAGTTTGGATGTTGACATTTTTTAACAATCTCGCAATTTTTTTTAATTTAAAAAGGCCTGTCAAAAATATAACATTTACAATACTTATCACTCAGCGATTGCCTGTTCAAAATCGATAGTATATCCCATCCTTCCGTCTTTGTTGTCAACAATTGGTATAGCAGAGTACGCCTTGGACTTAAACAAATTCGGACTTGGGTAGGAATGCGGGTCGATGTGCTTCCTTCTTATCTCTTTCTTCCATGGTGTGAAGACAGTAATATCTCTTTCTGCAGAGAAAAATGGCCGGTGCTTCTATATGCAAATAGTCCGTGCTGACCGGAAGTTGGTCAACGCTTGCAATTTCCATGCTTGTGTGGCGGGACCGGGCCGGCTCGCTTCCAATTCAGTGCCTAAATTTGGTAGCGCGGCACTGGTTAGTCTTTGACTACTAAAAACACCAAGGGCCCCCGTTTAGGGGTCCAGAACCCTAATTGCACTCCTCGAGAAAAAGAAGTCGTTTTAAACAACTTTCTTCGGTTTGCCTCACGTGCGTTTAAAAATATGGTTTTTTTAACTCGCCATCTTTAAAAAATACTCAAGGCTTATTGTACTCTACCTAACAACATTAATCTTCATCTATCTGCACTCTCTTCTTATTGATGGCCTAAATGGTGATCAAACACCTCTAACCAACAAGGGGTAGGATAATTTCTTAGATGTTAACCCATACTGTTAACCCCATATTTGCCTCTCAATTTGTCAGCGATTACATTGTAGAACATGGGTATCTAGCCAGCAATAACTTAATTCCACATGGGTAGTTCCCAGTCATCAGACTCGATTTCAATGGGTATTTCCTAGTCAGCGAATGGCTAAGTCAGCAATGGCAGATCGGTTACAATGAAACAAAACAGACAAAAGTAATGTGTTCAAAATTTGAGCATACCCTAAACCGTAACCTAACTGAATACAAGTAAGACACAGTGATGGACTTATTTCCCATACTTAAGCTCTCATTATCATTTTTGATCAAGTTTCTTTCTCTATTTCATCATCAACCTTAGTTCTCTTTTCCAAACTCACAAGTCAATGTTATCACATCCACACGATTTTTATATCTTTTCCATGTTTGCTCTCTTTTCCATATTAATCACATCAACTCTTTTCCAATTTAAGACAACGTATATTTGAGAGTTTCTTCTATAACTAAACCCCTTTTCATCGAATTTATTGTAACCACTTTTCTTGAAAATTTCACCAGATTTCGCTCTGAAGAGCATCTTTAGATCACTTCTTCCTATGGCTCCCTGGCAAAAAAGGAAAAAAACATCTTTTAGGTTCCTTTTCGCACTCCTCTGCATGGCTCTACATACATCTTTTGGTTTTATACTCATGGCTCTCTACAAAGACTCTTCTTGACCCTGTACTGTAATTCTATATTTTTGTTTTTTAAACTTCACTTCCTTTTTTTATAAGGTCCACCACCTGTCTATTAACTTTCCAAATACAAATGTCCATCATCATAAGTGGACATAATAATTTGTAAAAGTGTTCAAATGTACTATTCCGTTTAATTAGTTATATATACCTATGTTACAAGTATTTGGTAACATGCCCTCAATAATCTTTTGTAAAAGTTAAGCGCGCTGCTCTGAACTCATGTATCATCTTTATTTTCTACTCCATCTACTTTAGCTCTCTGTTTTATATCTTTTCCACCTCTATCGACTACTTACTCTTTTCCACTATCACGTGTCATCATCTTTTCCAGTGTTTTTTGTCTTTTTCAAGGTTTTTCCAATATTTTATTCTCCAATGGTTTCCAATATTTGTTCTTCAATGTTTTTCCAATAATTTTCCAATATCATCATCTTTACTCTTTTCCATATCTCCTATCTCGCGCATTCACGAGTATACTGCATATTTTGACACCTTATTGGTTTTTCAACAAAAATTTATTAAGTTCAGAGCCTCCCCACACATGTAATGGGCACACGTGAGTACTGTAACCCGTTAGTATCACATGAAAAGGTGCCATTACCCATTTGTGTCACATATTACAGACAAGAACAGTTTATTACGCACGTAACAACCAGCGCAAGATAAGGCGTGCACCGAAATAGCATAATATGAGGGAATGTACGGATGTTACACTGAAAAGAACATTTTAAAAATACACAATATTAATCATGTGCTCCAAGATAATCATGGCCCTGGCCACTCAAGGTGCTTGGGACTCAATCACACTTCACATTGTACTGCTCATCACGCACTGCACCAATTGAATTAGCACTACAAAAACATTTGGCATGATACCAGACTCACGATAGCTTCGGTAGAGTACAAAAGGTATAAACCCTAATTCAACCTCATCTTGTTCAGTCAACGTCTAACCCAGGTGGCAACCATAATTGAACAAGAACGTTTAGAATGAGCAATGTATTAATGTTGACCAATAAACACTATACTTAAAATACATGACAATAACATGATTCGTATGATAGCACCATGGTTGTCACTTAATACAGGTGTCTCTTTCGCTTTAATATTCTTTACACCCATACTCAAGTCACTGCCTAGTTTAGTTCAAGTTTAATACAATGTAGACCATAGACTCGGACTTATCTTTGAAAACACCACTATGTGGGGGTTGTTAACTCCCCCTAACATTAGCAATTTGGAATCAGTGCAATAGATCCAGACAATAATTAATCCCTCCATATACATGATTGTGCAAAAAGGGCAATGTTTCTGAAATTTGGAAGATGTGTGGACAATTTGCAGGGAAGCAAATTACAAAATAATGCCTTACACACCCTAAGCACAGCCTAGATCAAGTCCCACTATTCCAACGCCCTCTTAATGCATTTGCCTGACTTAATAGATTGTCACGGCCAGAATCGGAAAAGGGATAACCCTTTTATTTTAGAATAACACACAGTGAATTTCAAACAGTAAAATTTGACCACTAAAAATGAAATTTGTATCACAATCATAAAATGACACTTTCCACCTTAACAAATATTTATAAAAATAGGTGGTTATCCTGCATATCATAATCTGTACATTTATATCAAATATAAGCACAATCAAATCCCTGGGCTATTCACTAAAATATTTACTATGGACGGACCAGATCGACATAAGTTACCAACACTCATTACTTTGTGTAGGCGTATAGGGACCCAGCCTATGAAATACTGTTTGCATAAATAATACTGAAAGTCTATACAATTAGCTTGATAATATGTTGCTGCAGCTCCTCTTTGGTCAATGACCTGTACTTAAACTACCCAAGTGAAACAATAAAATTGTACAAATAAGTCTAACATGTTTCACCATATCCATAAAATCAATAACACTTAATCCAAACCACTAAAAACATAGGCCACTGGCTGTAGATAAATAAAATATTTAGCACACATCATCTTTCCTTAACAATCAGGCCCTATACCGGATTTAAGAGTTAAACTAATTATCAGGTCCCTAAATGTTTTGGAAAGACAAAAAATGTAATCCAAAACAAGCACTGTTGTAAAATGCTGAAAAGCTAAATGTTGGAATACAGTTTGTACATTAATAAATACAAATACTGGCTCGTGATAAATCAAATTTGTTATCAAAAAATTATTTTACAACAAGCACCTCAGTGTGAGAGTCTTAGAAATGTAATCAAAACATCAATATGTGAAATCCAAAAAATATGAAAGCCATTATGTTCATATATTGAAATTGCAAAAAGTATATCCAATATTACAAATCAGACAAGCCCCTTTAACCAGTTCAAGCACACTTTAAACAAAAGGATTGTGCAACACTCTGATGCATGTCCAAAAAAAAATACACCATCCCTAAATGCCCAATGTTAAAATTAGACCATCCCTAATTTATTCCGGTCCAACCACCCTGAATACATAAATTAACATGCAGCAATAAATCGAGGAGGGGAATAAATCTAAAATCCACAAATATTTAAATAATAACATAACCCTAGTTTCTAATCCTACATCACAGTGTGTTGGCCTAGAGTCGGCAGGCAAGCATTCAATTTATTTACACATCCCCCAATACACGATAATAGGGCGGAGCTGTACTCTGCTAACTCAACGGAACCCGCTGCCAAATATTACCAAACACAATGAGAGTTTACACGGCAGCATCTCAAAACACGCTCACCACTGTCAATCTGTTTTCTAATTTAGAAACACAACATGCCCTTGCGCAATAAATACCAAAATCAACCTCGTCGCGCAGTGCAAAGTTCCATCCGTGCCACCTTTGACATAACATGACCTACACCGACGGGCGATCGCGATGACTCAGCTCCATGTTTTCTCAGAATTAACCAATTTTCAGGAAATATTTTCATTATCGAAAGAATTTTGGCACAACCATAACTCAAATTAGAATGAACCAAAAATCATGGAGACACACCATAATACCGCCAAGGTGGAGGGAACATGAATACAGCACGCCCTGCTCTATGTAACAATCGAAATATTAATTGGATGAAATTGGCAAAATTTCACCTTCGACAACGATCAAATTGGAATTCATGCACACACCAAATGGTGTACACGTAGTGAACATGGAAAAAATTTTGGTAATGTACACTCATCACAAAATTGACAGAATCTGACATTTATAACATTTGTGGCCTAAATCGAAGATTCAAGAGCAGTATAACATTCTTAACGAAGATTCAGATTGATTTGGACGGGAATGCAGGTCATTTTTAGAGAAATTTAAGCCTAAACTTGAGTACCCAAGTGGAAGACATCGTAACGATGCATGCACACTTACGAAAGCCTGCATCCCGCACATTCTTAATCTACCTTTTCTTCACAATTTTTAAACAAAACTACATCAAACCTCAGCTCCAAACTCGGGGAGTCTAAGCGTACTCTGTCCTCTTCTTCCACAAGTATCTCTTCGTTCCAACCTGGCCCCAATCCAACCCACAAATCTAAAATTTCCGGCAGCTTCAAAATCTTCAGGCAACAAGAATATTCACCTAGTCAGCAATGGCGCAAAATCTCAGACCACGCCATCAAACCCACGCTACAGTCGGCGCGCTGATTGGCTCAAAACCGCGCTAGTATTTGCATAAATATATAAATATTTACAAGGGAGGTGAACCAAAGAGATACTCAATGACATAAAAAAAATGATTACTCATAAATTGTGGATGCAAAATAATTGATATTTTCCAGCCCTGCTACACTTGGTAGGCTGGGCTGCAGCATCAAAATCTTCTGAGAAAACCTAACATAAGGTACCAGTCGTATAATTAGAGGTGTGAAACCTCGAGAGACTCACACCCTAAGAAATATTTTCAACAACGGGGTCATTTTGACCCCGTTTTTAGTCAACTATGCACCGACTAAAAATGGGGTTAAAATGTTGACCAAACGTGTGAAATGACCCTTTTTGTGGTCATAATTTTGACCCCATTTTTTAGTCGGTGCATAGTTGACTAGGCGTTTTTAGTTCGTTCGTTCGTTCGTGCGTGCAAGTCCAAAATCACAGTGGAAGATCCGTCTTTAACCAGCTGATAGTTTCATCATCCAGGTTGATCAGGCCTGGAATTCCTCTTGGGGACTTGTAGACCTCACAGTCATCTATGATGTGGCTAATGGTTTGTGGCTCTCCACAGTCGCAGTTTGGTGAAAGTTCTACTCCGATCTTGTGAGGGAAGTTCTTGTTACGACCACTAAGTTCTGAGTCTGTTGAGGTTGACCCATGCTTTCCGTATAAGGTCACAGCCTCGTGTTTGTGTTTGTGGCGTTTTTAGTGTGCATGTGAAACAATTATTTTTTCTGCTTTAATTTTACTGCCTAGTTTACAGCTTAAAAAATCCTTCGGTTGTAATTCCTCAGGGTGTCAACCATATTATTTTTCATATATCGATGAGTGGACTCAACCCTGACCCTGCTTTAATCATAGATATTATAATCGCGAAGCGCTATATAGGCCCCGTAGCCAATCGACGCAGCACGACGCACTGTGGTTGCGCACCAACCCTCTCCTATACCCGCTGTATTAGCTGGATAAAATTTTTCCTCCAATAATATTCATGAGCTGAGCGCGGCAGTCTCCTACCTGCATTGAACGCGTGCCAGCTGCGAGACGCGATTGCTCTCTTCTCGCTACTAAACACACACAATTGTGTATTAAGACACATTTGCATGATGTTGATTGTTAAGTTTTTTCTAGGGTGTGACCTACTGAATTTGGCTTGATAGGCCTATGACTTCTTATGATATTTCCATGCAACTTTTTAAAATTACATTTTATATTACTTTTAATTTTGTTGTGGAAAGAAATGTAATAGAAGTAGCATTCTTAGTATTTTTTGTACATGTACTTGTATGATGTTGGGTAAAAAATGCAAAAGTTGGCCACATGGCCACGATGTTATTTTTATTAAAAATTGGCAAATCTCTTTCATATAGCCCACCGTCGTCCGTCGTCCCTCGTCCGTCCGGTTTGAAGGTGTGGAACATAAAGAATAATATGTTTATGTAGTTTGTTTAGTTTTTGCTACCCTTAACAATAAGCAATGCATTAAAGAAGATTTCAATATAAGGTTATTTGATAGACACAATTGCAGTCAGCCCTGTGGATACCAATATTTTACTTATTACTTACGAGTTAGGTTTAGCGGGTGTTGAATTGTGTCAGCAAATGAACAATTTTGCCGGCAACTATATTTACCGTCGGTTTTCAAAACTCGGGGGGGGGGGAGCTCAACAATATATTCAAACTTGTTCGTTTATTTCCGGTATATAGTGTTACAGCGTAATGCGAAGAGAAATCGAAAAAATGTTGAAATGGCGTGATTTTTAACTTTACAAATCAGGATATTAAGTTGTACATTCTAACACTGTAGACACACTAAAAACACCAAAAAGTATTGAGAAATTTGCCATACCGTCTCCCGCAAATAGACATCCAGCGACGGCGTCTCACAATCTGCACTAAACTGCTGCATTTGTGGTTTACACCAGTACAAATAACAAAGATCCAATGTTTGTGTTTGAGGTCAAACGTGGTGATCAGGTCGGTGCACAATCATCACGCGCTGAAAATCTGTGATATTTCCACCGGATAGGCTTTTTTAACTCTCAAGTCGATTGCGATACGCACGTATATCAATTACAGAATCATAAGAGTACTGCCTTGCCTTGTAATCAACGATTTCAAGCCACCACTTGTAGGTTCTGTTTGCATAGCCATGGCAGTAACAAAAAATATAACAATATGAATTTTTTGATGAATTTTTCGAATGTTTTCGGATTGCAAATTCGGTGCTTATCCCTTTAAAAAAGGGAATTTCCCCGGGGATTTAATCATAAAGTTCCCATTTTTTTTTTTTTTTAATTTTATTACATTTTTCTTTGTCTACAAATTTATCAAAATTTTAAGTTCATAGGCCACTACTCACTTCGGGCCGCGCATGCATACCGAAAAGTTGAGTTCTACCCCCTTCACACTTATCAAAAACCTGGTATAAAACGTTAATATCCGGTGTGCTCGAAAAAGAAACCTCCTAACTTCAATTTCAGATGTTATTATTTCCATCTCACCAACAATGCATAACACTACAATAATATAGTACATGAAAATAGACATTAAATTCAATTGAGAATATTAATATAAGGAGGCTAGGACACGTTGGCTCCGCGCACTAGATCTGTGCACTGTTCCAAGTTGGATTTTCCAACAAAAATGCTTGCGTGGCATTCTGAGTGGGATCGCGCGTACAATCAGCAGCTGCGCCGTGCATGCGTCTGTATGCGCAACTAATAAAACTATGGGAAGCGCGAGGGGATGCCTGAACGTGACCGGTCAACCTAAAAACATGCCAGAGACTCCAAACCCCTCTCAGTAAAACATGGGGGAAAATCACCCAAAAGGTCTCTGGATGAATAATGGTGAATTAGGGTTTTTATCTTTCCATGGGCTTTGCGAACGTATAGGTTTGACTGTTTTTTAGTTTGAAAAAAGACGACTTTAATTGTAGGAATCCAACATTCTGTATTGTTTTCTATGCAATGTTTATTCTAATTAGGCCTATGTGGCCTAACCGGGGAAGGCCTACTCGCGACACGTCACAACCACCCCCTCAAAAGGACCAAGAGAGCATTTTCTAAAATACCTTTTAAAAAAGGCAGAGATCCCCAGGGTCGAAGTATGTGTGCGAAATTGACCTGGAAGAATTGCTGATTTCCGTTTTACGGAATAGATGACAACCACAGGGCCTAGGGGGCATCCGTCCGGATCGATTCGATTCTCGAGGATGTGTGTTGTGAACTAAAAACAAAACTGAACATGAGGAGACGTGTAGATCTTTAAAGTTGGAAGTGCAATCACGGTAAAAAACACCCGTATTAAAAAACACGGCGGGAAGTCGATGAGTGTGGAGGGAGAAAGCGTAGGCATACATGTGTAGCATGGTAGAAGGTCGATGGATATAATTCCGTTCTTGTGAGGTCCCCTGTGTAAAAACCTTTACTAAGACGCTAAAATTTAGCCAAATTTTAGATCCTGCGCCTGCAAATTTTTCAAACTTTCATGAGTCTAAGGGCCTGTGAAATGATTGAAATCAGGTCCCATGTCCCAAGTTCGGAATTCGGGGGCCGCACATCCCTACCTGAACAAGTTAACCCTTCCCTCAGAGATGTACCTCCTCAGGTCTCCC
>JAMKCH010050799.1:0-10346 GCA_023653785.1 Ophioderma brevispina
CTTCTGAATTAAGCAAATTAATTGTTTTTGAAACAAGGGGATAGAGCGCACACGACTTAACGATTTTTCATTAACTTAACAGACTCTTCGTTAACTATTCCTCGAAATGAGAGCTTTTGGCTAGTGTGTAAACGGAGTCAAGTTCATTTTTTCAATTTGTCAGGGCTGTACGCACGATTATTAATTTCTGAATTTGCGGCGCCCAAACCAAAATTACAATAATTTCCATTCCCCTGCTCCTACTTCCAATCACGCCCAACAGGTATAAACAGACAACACGACCTTAGGGAGCACGTCTTCACGATGATCTTGAGTCTGCATGCAAGGATGAGGCGCTATGACGTACTCCACTGCTCAAATGATTGCACAGCCGGTGGTGGTCATCAAACAACATTCCCTACTACCTTCATAACTTTTTACCCTCTCCATTCCTTTAACCTCCCTCATCTGTAAGCACTATACTAGAAACTGCATGACTGGTCCTGCTGGCTGCATATTTAGGGTCTGTATGTACCAGGCATGATCCAGGGAGGGGGCGCGCACCGCCCGGTACTTTCTGCAAATTCTTGCAAAATCACCCCTTTTTTTAATTTTGCTATTTTTGGCCAGTTACAGCCTTTCAGCCCCTGGTAATTTTGACATTTTTCAAATCCTGGTCCGCCATTGGTTACAGCCTTCCTCCTGTTAGATGAACTGTAAAGGAAACTCCAACACCCAACTGACTTTTTTTTGAAAAGGGAATCAGGAGCCCGAAAATAGTTACTCAGTACTCGTACTCGTGAAAACGGTCAATGCCGATTCCCAGCACCACCTGCCATGTCCCCTCTCATCAAACCAGGCGGAAAACAAAAAAAAACATCCCTCAGATTGCATTAACATCCGGATCACGACCAATAGAAATTGATTATTAATTTCTAATTCGCAGCTGCTCAACGAAATTAAAATAATTTCCATTTCACCTGCTCCTACTTCTCAATCAGTGCACAACATGTATAACAGGCTTACTGTATTTTGGAACGAAACAGAACTGCCCCTGGATTACACGCTTTATCCGTCATGCATGCATACGTGCAAACGGAAAAAGCGGGTAATCAATGGGAGTTCTGTTTTCCATTTCCGCAAAATACAGTAAGCCGTATAAACATGCAACATGGACTTAGGGAGCGCCGTGCTTCACGATGATAACTTGAGTCTGCTCCCCTTCTTCAAGAACAAAGAACAGCAACATAACAAAAGCTTAAATCAATTCTCAAAGTATCAACCTTTATTCCACTCCTTATATCACCCCCTATAATCTTTATCATACTTTCAGGTCTATAACTATATGATAGTCATAATGAAGACTCACCAATTTCACCTTAACCACTAAATTTCCAATGCTTGGAAAAAAAAATTTGTTTTATATATATCTTTCTTTGTAGTTGTCCCGACTTCCACCGACCATGGATGTTTGAAGAGCCTATGGGTATTTCCCGCTGCCGCGTGATGCCACCTAAACTATGTAAACCATAGTCACTGGAGTTTTACCCAACCATCCAATGCTTATTTCCTACATCTAGTGTAGGATAGTTTTTCCCCCCGGAACGTATCACAAACTTGTCCTGTGATTTCAGTAAAACATAACAAGTTGTGTTTACTTTCGGGAACTAGCGTTACACCAGATGTAGGGATTTGTAATTTCAGTAGAACAATGGGCCATGTTAGGATCATCCCTATCATGATACCGTGGCCCCGGATCACGCTTACTCATTTTTTATAAATCCTGACACCACCACAAGCCATTACTAATGACTTGTGGACACGCTACGAAGAAGCTCATATACAATGGGCCTACACATCATGCAGTTATCTCCACGGCAAAATACGCCACAACCTTTTACCACACTAAATTGGTTTATTGTGTCCCTAACCCAGCTTACCTTTAATCGTATGCTATTTTAGCCCGTGATATGCCTCAGTGAATGCCGGCGGAGTTAACTGGGCCACACTTGGGTAAACACGCTGCCCTAACATGCAGTAACTTGGGGGTTTTTTTTGGCGGTGTATTTTTGGCCACAAGGAGTCATTTACATATAACATCAACAGCGTACCTTCCCAAGGTCGCAATCTCCTTTGTTTGGCATACATATAAGGAACGCCAATGGGCTTGATTGACAGAAGTTCCAAGTATATAGGTCAAATCGTTTTTTCTATTCCGGCCTCATAATATAGACGGTCCCGGCCGTACTCAGACAAACTGTAAGATGAATCTACCATCGCGTGCACATGTATTTAAGAAGGATAGTTCTGATGATCCTGGACATGGTCCCTCATACATGAAAAAGCACCGCATCTCTTCCGAATTACATTTTATTTAAAAAGTTCAACCATGAAGAAGAAAACTTTCCTAGATCGTGGGAAAGTTCGTTGATTTTGAGCATAAAACTTTGGTGGCAGCGATGCTAACTAGTAAAGCACCTATACACTAGGCACCAGAGTGTCAACACATCATTGTGAGCGCACTGTGATAAGGTAAGTAAAACGGACAATAACTGCACGATGAACAAATAATCTTGACAATTAAAATCACTTATACCTGCAGATTTTACGATATCACCCTTTTTTCAACATATCCACCAGACAGGTCAATTTCCCAGTGTTTTAGCAACAAGACCCAAGCACTGTCACGGAACTGATCTGGCGTACTCTTCAAAAATCAAGGAATAAATTTACATGTGTAATCACCCATGTCTATATCACAAATATGGAAATTAGCAGTTCATCATACCTAAGTAGCGTGCTATGCAATAAGGAACAGGTATGTACCTGATCTGTTTTTCAAAGTATTCCCCATCAAATTTCCTTCACCATCATTCACAAAGTCCTCTGCCATGATAGACCCTTTCCTAGCAACTGCTTAGCCAGAAACATTTAAGCCTGAAACAACAAATGAAGAAATTTGGAGTTGGTCACGGATTCCTCTCTGCCCAACTGGAGAAACATCTAAATTCCACTTAAGCGGCACTGGTACATTTTTTCAGAAAATATGAAATTTCCTCAATTTGGCTTGCAATGAGTGTCTAGGCCATTGGAAGAATAGAATATATTTACAACATAAATAACATACTCAAAACACCCTGGCATTTTTTTCTTGTGTTATGCATGCCAAGTCCACTTCATCTGCTGAATTTGTGTCGCCGGCGTCATTAATTATAAAATTGTTTCTGTTACCCATAAGCACCTGATTTTGGCTTATTAAATTTCATGGTGAGGGCTAATGTAATAAAGCTTTATAACCATTCAAAAAATAGCATTTTGAAAATCTAGGGGGCGTACTATTTTTTCAAATGTGCCAGTAAATCCCGTAAAATGCAGATTCTATTCTACTGAACAGAGCGTCATTATTGTACAGATAGCTAGATACCGTGGCCAAGCGCTCCTTACTGTCCATTCAGGAGTTAACTTATGCAACACACACCAAACTTTCCAGGCAGTTATAGCATCTTGATATCTCTTCACAGTTCCCTCTGCCCTTTGATAAATGCAATCATGATCTTGTTCAAAGTACCCCTAGCTGTCTTTCCCAGCAATTAACAACAACAATTCTCATCCACATTATCTCTATTCGACCCATGTCACACATATACTAGGACCAGCGGCTGATATATGCCAACAATTTGACCCATGTCCTAACTGTCCTATCTGTAAAACACAAGTGTCAGTGTTCATGACCAATGTCAAAATAAATTTCTTGTCCGATTTCAAACCTTTTCACCATCCAGCTTCACACAATACTGTGTTTCTATAACGTTGTCATCCAAGACCTGACTTACGGTTTCTTTCCATTCGCTGTACAAAAAATGTTTGGTCTGGCTTTCCAGTTGAGATGAATGCTTTCTCAGTATCTTAGAATATCAATTGCGCAATGGGCCAATAATTTTCAGATCATCAATCAGAGCCCTGTTTTTGATAGGCGGTTTCACATGGGCCAACAAACAATCCGGGGTGGCAGTTTGATGGGAATATCTGACTAGTGGATAGGTTGAGCACCTAACCAACGCTGGCTAGATGAAACTAAAATGTTTCTGTGATGTTTCCAGTAGCAGGGAAATAAATGTCACTTGCTTTTTGATCTCCCTGGCCAGATACTTATCTCAATTGCCTCCGTCGACCCAAACAAATCTGGGAAGCTGTCAAGGGAAGATCATGATCTGTGGAGAAGAGGTTTTAGCACCTAACCAACGGCTGGCTAGATGAAAACAAAATGTTTCTGTGATGGTTTTCCTAGTAGCAGCGAAATAAATGTAAAGTGCTTTGATCTAATGTTTGTCCCTGGCCAAGATACTTAATCTCAATTGCCTCGTCGACCCAAACGAATCTGGGGAACTGTCGGGAAATATCCGATCTGGATAGGTTGGAAATACTAGTAATTTAACATGCCAAAATAAATAACAGACAATACAGTCAGCCTGGTGCTTCATGGTTTGAGCACTAACCACCGCTGGCTAGATAAAACTAAATGTGTCTGTGATGATTTCCTAGTAGCAGCGAAATAAATGTAAAGTGCTTGTTGTCCTCATGTGTTGTCCTTGCCAAGATACTTAATCTAATTGCCTCGTCGACCCAACGATATTCGGGGAACTGTCCCGGAATTATCACTGCTGGATAGGTTTGAGCGCCAACGCGGCTGCTAGATGAACTAAAATGATTCTGTGAAGATTTCCTATTAGCAGCGAAATAAATGTAAGCCTTTGATCTCATGTTTGTCCCTGTCCAAGATACTTAATCTCATTGCCTTCTCGACCCAAGCGAAATCTGGGGAACTGTCAGGGAAATATCACGATCTATTGGATAGTTTGAAGCACCTAACCAAACGTCTGGCTAGATAAAACTAAATGTTTCTTCTGTGATGATTTCCTAGTATCGCGAAATAAAGGTACAGTGCTTGTCTCCCTGGCCACGATACTTAATCTCAATTGCCTCGCGCCCCAAGCGAATCCTGGGGAGCTGTCGGGAATTCCGATCTGGATAGGTTTGACACCTAACCAACGCTGGCTAGATGAACTAAAATGATTCTGTGAAGATTTCCTAGTGGCAATGAAAAAATGTATGCGGCTTTTGATTTTCTTGGAAAAAATTTATAAGTTCTGATGTTTTATGCACACAATTATAAGAAGCTTTTGAAACAACATATTTTTTGGTTTTTCTCTTTTACTTGTTTGTCCAATAAACCTTTGAAGCATTCTCAGTAGGTGTTCTGCAACCGATCAAGTGCAAATTGAGAGAAATTTGTATCCTCAAAAAATCTCCTCCTGTGACTTTAAATACTTGGTTTTCTTAGGCAAATATTAGTTATGTATGTATTACTCCTTTGGCATTTAAGATTTATTTGTAATGAGTTGTATTGAGAGGTTCATTGGGTAGTTGATCTCCAGTATTTGAAGTGCCCCCAGAGGGTGTATTGAGTAAATCCCACAATGCACCAGTTTTGGGAAATTTAACCTCAATAGGGTCATGTGATCCCACAAAAAAACCTATTCTTAACACATAAAAATCCTGACTTCTGTGCTCATTTTCACCCACAAAGCATTAGTACTTTAGGGAATTTTTTAGCATGATTATGACATGTCATGTAGTTCTTAAACTTTTGGAACACTTTTTATCCCTAAGTACTGACATAAGTTTTGTACGGTACAGTATAGGCACATTGCAATGCATTGTGGGGTTGATTCAAAACACCCTCTGAAGTGCCCCCATACCCTAGTGGTTTCTAGGCCTATGTTTAGGAGATTTCATCTGTATATCATTCTTCCTAAGCTTGCACAACTATCTAATGGATATAAAGAGGAAATGGGGATAAATTCATTATTCTGCCACAACATTGTTCAACATGCAGTTTATTCCACTGAGGCTGCCAAATTCATAGGGTGGTGGCACAATACTAAATTCTTTCCAGGAAATGTAATGTGTCACATGAAAATGAACCATTTTGACGTTTGTTTTGAATTCACAAATTTGACTTAAAATGATATAGTCTGCTATTGGCCGATCATCAAACAATCAAATGTTAATCATGACTGACTGCGGAAGCATTAGATCCTTGTATAGAGAGGATCCATAGATTAAACAGTGGCAGATTGAGGTGTGGGTTCAAAGAGACTGTAGCTCCCCTCCCATTGGTTCTTGTTGATGGTCAAAAGCCCTATTTACCATCTACCACTTGTGTATATTTGGTTTTGTGATGGGAACTTACCAAGTATAAAGCATGCAGTAAGCAGCCATAGTATTACTACTTATACCGGGGGGGGTGGGCCACTGAACTTATTTCAGTAGGAATGTGCAGCCCCCGACTTCTGAAATTGGGGGCTTGGAAACTGATTTTGTCTTCGGCCTTAGGAAATGAATTGTGAGAAATTGCATTTTGGGAACTGAAATTTTGAGACAATTGGAATTCTTGGGAACTGAAGTTTGGCTAAAAATTTAGTTTGTTTTCCTGACAATAAGAGCCAATAATGTAAGCTTATGTAGCAAATTGATTTTTAAATACACACAGCACCATCAATATACAAACTCAACCAAAAATATCAAAAGAGATTACAGCAGATTACGGAGTGCAAAACCCACAAACCAATTTCGGCGTGCTTTGGTGAGGTGGTCTGTCATGTTCCCTGGTCCTTGTCCAGATAACCTTGCCTTGGCTGTTATCAGATTAAAAAATATTTCAAATGATCTTACGTGGAGTTGATTCTTCAATTCCAACAGTTTTGGAATAAGGAAAATGTTGTTCACATATATATTAAGATTTTTATCAAGATTTGAGGTGTACATCTGTTTAAAGGTGCGGTTCCGATTTTGTTGATCGGGTTCCAACTTGATATGAGAGTCTGACACAGGTAAACACTGACCATCAATACCGGGGAAACAAAACTTGCGGTTTGATGGCTAGATGGGATAATGCAAAGTGCAAGGCCTATTTCTACTGTGCTAATATTGATGGTTACCATAAAATGGTTCGTTTTTTATCTATATCTTGAGAAAGAAATGGATTTGAAAGCTGATATTTCAGGACGACAATGAGAACCAATACCGCCTTTCATCTGATAATAAAATTGATACTACGTCCGGGTAAATCGGGTCCAAGAAGATCGGAAGAGAAAAAACCTTTAACCATTAGTGATGTCTAATTTGGGATTTCATGGACGCGACTGCCTATGTTCAGACTTTCTTAGACACGCCACTTTTTTAATTATTTGTAACAATTGGAACAATGCCTACATCCCACTCACATATTAATCATCCAAAATAATTGAACTATAATCCAAAATACACATCATCATAGGAATCTTTAGTGTCAAAATGTGAGTTTCCTCCGTAATCCCCATCCATTGTCTTCATCCATCCATTCAAAGCTTTTCTCCATTGAACCAAAGCTTTTTTCCCCCATCAGAATTCCTCCTAAATATGTAAGATAGTGGAATTTAATTTTGTGTTGAGGATTCTTGTCCATTAGGGGCAAAAACTGACAACCAAAAAACAACTAATAAAGAAAAGCAAACCCCTTTGCTCTGGGTACAGCCAGAAGAAAGCGTAAAAGTAAGTATACAACAAGTTGTACATACGTCATAGTGCCACAATGCAATGCACTTTAAAGAAAATACATAAGGTTTTAAACTTCACCCGGGGACAGTTTATTTTACAAGTTCTTAGCGGAATCTTCACTACATGGAGTTTTAAAAAGCTATCAACAAAATGTATGGGCGGATTTTTGATATCTTTTTCAATAAAAGATATTAATTAAGTAAGAAAATTGATATGACGTCATCCAGTTTTTTTATATTTTTGCAATAGTTCAATTTGGAAACATGAAGTCAAAAATTTTGAACATAGAATTTGTTTATAATGTGTTTGGCATTAGTTCTCAAATTAATATCCTTTTCTCGTTCTCAAAACTGAGAATCCCGGGAGGGATTTTATAAAATTCTTTTGTATTTCTTTATATTTTGTGACGTATGTACGTACTTATACGTATACGTACAAGTACGCTATCGTCTGATGGTGTAAGTACCTTATCAGTTGTGATGAGCAGTGTGAAAATAACCACACTCATATTTACACGATGCCCAATCCAAAAGGCATATGGGGTTAAGTGGCAAGAGAGGTCAGACGAAAACCCTCTATTATGTTCCTGATTATCCGATAAATTGTTTTTAAAAATATCAAATCTGTTGTTTCTAGGCAATAGCCAATTTCATAGCATTATATTTTATCATAAATTAACTTTTTCACTCTTAGATTTCTAATTTCTTAATACTTCACACCATTTTTGCAAGTATCTACTTGCATGCAATAAGGTGCTTGTTCTGATTTTGTGTATTATGTTATCTACTTGATATGAGAGCATGAACAATTTGTATTACGGACCATCAGAATACTGTGGGAAACCAACTTGTGGTTTTGATGCTAGACGGATAATGCATAGTGCAACACCATGTGCTAATAGGGCTGGGTTAACCATTAAAAGGCAGTTTTTGTCAGTATCTTGAGAACGGCATGGATTTGAAGCTGAATTTCAGGAAGATTCAATGGAGAAAAACGGCCTTTCATCTGAATCAAAATTGATACGACTTCAGGGTAAATCGGGGGTCCCAAAGAGGATAGGAACCAAGCGCCTTTAAAAGCACGTTACATTTCCGTATTATCACTTCTCTTACTGTTGAGTACCCCTTGCTTGTGTGTAGGATAGACAAAAGGTTGTTTTCACAAAACCATTTCAATTTTTTTGGGGGGGAAGGCAAATCACTAAAGGGTTACTTTTTTATTGGAAAGTTTGTGAAATGGTGGAAAAGTGGTAGTTGGGTGGTCGCGAAAAATATCGGTATTATATGAATGTATTGTTTCGGAGGTATAATTTTTCGTAGCAATTCTTCTTGCCATCTGTGCATGGATTTCACAGGCATCTATTGTATCATCTTACATCATATTTTTATTACTGAGTGTATTTACCATTCTTCGTGGGTAGTAATTAAAATCATTGTGGTTTCACAAGAGTTTTTTTATCAAAAAAATGTGAAAGGGGGTGTTTTCAATTCCTATACACAAAAAGGTGGTATATTGAGCAAAAAAAAAATGCGATTTTGCCCCAAAAAAGGTTTTTTAAACAAAAAAATGCGATTTAAGGGGGTGTTTTTTTTCCTATGCCATGAGCATGGGTACTGATAGTATTAGTGATGGTACGGGGACATTCCTGAATGTAGAATTTTGAGATTCAAAATCTTTGGTTTGCTAAATTTGAAGGGGTGATTCTAGCATATTAACACTAACCTGCATAAGGGGGGGGGGTCCTAGGGACCCATTTTGTTTTTTTTTTTCGCCGGCGTTTTTTAACGCTGCAATATATTTGGTTTATATTTTTTGTATTTGTCTAATTTTAGTTGCGCTTGCTTGGGCAAAAAAAATTCAATCCATCGCGTCGTTTTTGCGTTAATTATCCATGGGGTCCCTAGGAGCCCCCCCCCTTTTAATGCCCTAAGGAAGTGCCCATGACAAAAATTAAAAAATCTTAATAGAGTTACTGTGATTCGATTTTCATAATGCATACACCTAGTGACATAAACAAAGTAATTACAAAACATTCTTGGAAAGTTTAGTAGGCCATTGGTGTCATAATATTTTATATACCAACATCGTATAGGCGGTTTTACTGTAGGAAACCTATGGTAAATTTACCAAGTAACTAAAAAAATATAAATGGACAAGACATGTCTATTGTGCTTAATATGTTAAATCATAGTTCATCCTTCACCAATTAAGCAATCAGCAAAAGTTCAGGTGAAATAGTGCCGTAGAAAATGCAGAAAACGAATTAGTGTTCTTTTTTTTGCACATTTTGACACAAAATTAAAAATCATGTTTTGCCCCTAATTTTCTTACTGAACATGTTTTTTCAGTTTTTATTTCTTAATTGTTGATGTCTTTGATCCTTCTAACATGTGGTGGATTTCATCTAAAATTTCCTTTGGGAAGTGGTATATAACGAATGGGTCCCCTCGACCCCCCCCCCGCCTCCCCCCCCCTTATGCACTAACGGAAGTGCAAAACCCCTTAGCAAGTTTAAGTGTTAAGTTAATAAAGGCATGCAGCATGTTGAGAAACTTGAGAAAATTTTTTTAAAACTATGGCGCCTGATGTTCTAACATACTACACACTAAAATTTCTCAATTCTACACATCAAAAGAACTGAATTTTTTTTCAGATTGCTACACAAACTGAAGAACTTGGATTTGACAGTGAGGGGGAATTGAAATCAAGCAGATGACCTCTTGACAGCATATTTGCATCTACTGTCTTTAGGCCAAGAGCTTAGTTAT
>JAMKCH010050800.1:0-17807 GCA_023653785.1 Ophioderma brevispina
CTTCCATGCAGGCAGACTGTCTTATGGACTTTTTTGGTCTCCACCTTCTTGCGTCAAGTATAGACTATACATACACAATGTACACCCATATTATTCAACGCCCCAGAGCTGCACATACCCTAGGGAGAAAAAGCAATCCGGCCATACCGGCATTGGCGGTTTACAGATTTTTTTTTATGTGTAAAATATGTCGCTATTCTTCCAATGGCCTTGACTATCATTTGCGAGCAAATTGTAGAAATTTCATATTTTGTGAAAATGTGCCAGTAACACACTACCAACAATTATGACGATGCCAAAATGTCATTAATCAAAAATCCTGCAGGCGTGTGTTCAATCAAATGGTGGCTTATCACTCTGACCATTGTCTCAGGTGTGATAACAAAACACAACAGTCATTTGGGGCATTGCCAAATGCTTTCATTTTTTGGTTTGTATCTGTGCTCAAGTTTAAAGCAATAACAGCACATTTTTTGAAGGGCACCCCCAATTTTCAAAATTTGAGATTTTTGCACAGTTGTGTTGGTAATTGTCTATAGTAGATTTCAAAGTGAGACCTCATTAAAAGTTTTAGGTCTGTCCATTCACTGTGAGAGGTAAGAGGAAATATTTTAATGGCCACAGGTAGAAAAGTTTATGGTACTCATACAATGTATATAATGTAGCTAGTAAATAAATATTGACATAAGTACATTGTTTCACATCTAAGATAGGTTGGATGTTTCATTTGAAGTATCAGGATGAAAACACCAGCAAATATTTCATTAAATGGTGTTATTTGAATATAACTTACCTTTGACACTACAAAATATAATTCTTTATCAGAGTACTGGAGAAATAATGCATTCTTATGTCAATGCACACATAACATAACTAAGTTTTTATTTGGCCATAAAAAGTGGGTCAAACTTTAATAAGAGATTAGCACAAAGTGGATTTGACAAGTCTTTCTATCATTAACAGACCATTGTAGAACTGAATGCATCAGGTTCCAGTAAGCCGATTCTCTAAAGTAGTTTTGTACCATGGACACTATGTTTTGTGATGGCAACAAAGGCCTAGTCTCCACATGGCTGGGGATTGATCCATCACCCCTATGGATTTATGTATGGAGTCTCACGTAATTTGAAATCTACTATAGTAAACTATACCTGTGGTGGTAATGCTCAAAAGTGCGTATTTTTCATAAAATAAGTGATTTTGTAATTAGAATTGGGATCCCCCATTGCAATTTAATGGCGGAACTGGAAACACCAAATTTCTGACCTCTAACTTGACTTTCCCGAACCAACAGAACAACTAATGGATAAGCGAAGACACGTATATTGTGCTATTTCATATTGAAAGGCCGTTACCAGCAGCCATTGAATTGTTATCGGGATCTCCAATATTATCTTAATTAAAAAATTCATTCTTTTGCGATACATGAAATGTTTGAGCTTTACCATTCACAGGTACAGTTTACTAGCCGGTTACCAATGCAACTGTGCAAAAATCTAATTTTTTTTAAAAATTGGGGGCGCTCTTCAAAAAATGCGCTGTTATTGCTTTAATGAACAATTTCCTATAAGAATGTGTGACCAGTTCCCAGAAATACTTCTGGCTAATGCAACTTATGCCCTTAAGACGTTATCGCAAGGCTGCCAGGAAGGAGAGCTAAAGAAAATAGCTCTGCAGTGCTACTGTGTGTTCAATTACTTTACAGTCTTGATTTTCAATTGTTATTTGAAATGTAACTATATTTTAAAATATCTTGTTAAGAGTTTTTTAATCCTACAATCTTGTTCAAAAATTGTTGGAACACTTGTGCAGATTTGGGTCCCGCCCCCTCATTTCAATGTTGCATGAGCACGACAAACTTGAGCAATCTCGCACCATATTATTTTCAACACTGATTGGGAGGGGATGGGGAGGGGGAAAGAAAGTTATAGTTACAATGCATTTCAAGCCTATTATCTCTTTCATAGCTGCCAATACTAACAAGTGTTCCATAGCACCAAACAATTTTTTTTTTTTGACAGTAGTGATAAATTCTGAAAGGCTAATTCTGTTCAATTTCCCAGGAGAAATTCTGGAAGGCTAATTCTGTTCAATTTCCCAGGAGGGGAGTGGAATACTAGGTTTAGGTTGCTGGTGCCTGGCATATTGTTGAAAATTGCTGACCTAGTATTGCAGGACACATAATGAGATAGCCTTAGTAACTAATATCCGTGTACCACCATTCTTACATATTCCTGATTTGCCTTTGTTTCTATCCTTGTCTTCCTTGAATGGTAATTTTTGTTTCATTTCTTTTTATTCTTTAGTTTTCATTAATGCAACTAAGTTTATTTGCTTGGGTATGGCCACTTCTGGCCTCTTTTGGCCTTTTGGTCATCTCCACCCCATTGCTTGGTTTACATGTATGTTAAAAAAATATATATTTAAAGTGAATGCATATTTGTTCATGTTCATATTGTCATTGTTAGTGGAAATAAATAAAATGTTCATATTGTCATTGTTAGTGGAAATAAATAAAATGTTCATATTGTCATTGTTAGTGGAAATAAATAAAATGTTCATATTGTCATTGTTAGTGGAAATAAATAAAATGTTCATATTGTCCATTGTTAGTGGAAATAAATAAAATGTTCATATTGTCATTGTTAGTGGAAATAAATAAAATGTTCATATTGTCATTGTTAGTGGAATTTAATAAATTGTTCATATTGTCATTGTTAGTGGAAATAAATAAAATGATAATTTCAGAGTTAGAATTATTGTTATGTCCAACATTTTTAAGAGACTTTTACTTGAAGAAAGTATAATGAATTTTTCCAGTAAAGAATTTTAAGTGAGTCTCTCATGCAATATAAAGCAGAAATAAATAATAGTAATACATTAATCATTCAGTTTAACTGGTTGGAGGCCACACTGTACACATGTAAGTTGTCAAATATTCTCCATAGGAAACTATTTTTACTGCTGACAGCATGTCACTTAGTCTGTCGGTAATACTCTATATTAATTGCTTCTATAATCTTCAAAAGAAAAACTGAGGAGAAACAGTGCAATAGCTTTTAAAGAAACTTCGGTGATCCACACAAAAGAGTTGAAATATTTGAAAGTTGAAGGAATAGCTTAAATGTGAGGGTTGTTTTTTTCAAGCTGAAAAATTGATTGAAAAGGAAGCAGGAAAAAAAAAACCAGGTCTTATCACATGTATATTAGGATGTACCTATAATGTGATTTTGATGATTATTTTGATTTTCTAATTTAGCAATCCATTGATAGTGTCTTGCAGTCATTTAAGGTGCTTGTTCTGATCGTCTTTGGGACCCCCCTGATTTACCCGGAAGTAGTATCGATTTTGATATCAGATGAAAGGCCGTATTTTTCTCATTGTCATCCTGAATTTTCAGCCCTCAAATCCATTTCATTCCCAAGATATAAACAAAAAAACGCCTTTTTAGTGGTTAACCACCAATATTAGCACAGTATTGAATAGGGCTTTGCAACATTCATTATTGCATCTGCCATCAAAACCACAAGTTTGTTTCCCACGGTACTTAATGGAGTGTATATGCATCTGCCAGGCTTTCATATCAAGTAGAGAACACAATACACAAATCGGAACAAGCACCTTTAAGCCCCTATCAGCGATTTTTTTTTTTAACAATGTAAACAAATCGTGCCCTATTTTCAATCAGTCAATTTTTTTTTGCACTTGTTGTATCGGGAATTGTTTGTGCTAGCAAGACCCATGCAAGGGGCTAGGTAACACTGCCATATTTGTCAAGAAAGTATGATGTTTATGCTTTGTTACTAATAACAGTCGGGATCCAACTTTTTTAGGCTAACAAAGTAGGGAAATGGGCAGCGTTTCAAGAATGCTTAAATGCTTAAGTGTCTGTTTTTCACAAAGAAACGAGAAAATGTCAATTATAGCTGTTGATATTACCTAATACTAGCAATTTAGAGGACAACACTGGGTATTTGAATTGGAAAAAAAAAATCACTGATAAGTGCCTAACCCTGCATTTGTAATAAAAGTATCTCTCTTGCGTCTTAAGCAAGAGTGAAACAGTGGCACCCTGATTGTGTTTGAGTATTTTTATATTTTTAAATGTCATATTTTTGTTACCCGTTTCAATAATTCTGTTACGAGCGAACGAGTTCGGAACGGGAACTATGAAATGAGCAGCGGTCGTCTGGCGTCTGTCCGTCCGTTCGTTGTGATAAAAATGTTAAACCATGTTGTATACGATTTATCTGGAGCTTCGTTAGGTGACAATGATGGAACTTGGTGGAAGAAGCGGGTTTGATGAAGAGTTCTTGACATGATTAGATTGTGGCCGTAAAATATGCTAATTAAGTACTAATTTGCACAATTTACGAAAATTTTGCGCATGGCCTGTGGACAAGTTTTTCTGGAGTTCCGTAAGGCGTATAATGATGTAACTTGGTAGAAGGAGCGGACTGAAGAGTTCTCGACCTGTAGATTAAGATTTTTGGTCGTATTTCGTGGCAAATGAGTCTATTGATATGCAAAACTCAGCGTAATTTCTATTTGACACAGTACTCAAATACTCAAAATCCTGTTGGCTGTCTATTAAAGCCTATCATGGGGCACATCTTTTTGGCTCAATTTTAAAGTATTTGATATATGCGGCTTAGGTATGCAAATGCAGCTAATTACATATGTGTAATTGCTGTAATCTCTGAACAGTACAATCGGATAGGAAAATTCCTTTTGGCTACATGTACATATGTACATGAGACTACTATGCCATAGGGAGTGGTGGGGTGTTGCATGGGTGTGGGGTTTTGGGGGGTTAGTGGGGGGTTTGGTATTGCTGGGTGTTGGGGAGGGGTGTTTGTTGCAGGGGGTTTGGGAGGGGTTCTTGTGTTGCCAGCGTGTTGTGAGGAGGGGTGGGGGTGTTGCATGGTTTTTATTGTGGGAGGGATGGGTGGTTGCGGGGTGTTGGGAGTTGGAGTTTTTGTGTGGATTTGCCGGTGTTGGGGGAGGGGGTGGGAGTGTTTGTGGGGTGTTGGTTGTAGTGTTTTTTGTTGTTTGGAGGGTGAAGGTGTTTTCGGGGTGTTGTGGCTGTGTGAAAGGTGTGCGGGGTGTGGGGGAGGGTTGAAGGTGTTGCGGGTGTTGGGAGGGGTGAAGTTGTGCGGGGTTGTTGGGAGGGGTGAAGGTGTTGCGGGTTGGTTTGGGGGAGGGGAATGTGGTTTGCGGTGTGTTGGGGAAAGGGGAGGCGTGATACAGGGTATTGGGGTGGAGTTTAAGGTGTTGATGGCTGCTAAGGGAGGGGGTGGGGTTTAGAAGAGTTTTTGGGAGGAGTGTGGTGTTGGGGGATGAGTGGGGGTGTTGGTGGGGTGGGTTGGTTATGGGTAGGTGTTGCAGGGTGTTGGGGAGGGAGAGGTTTTTTTTGCGGGTGTTGGGGAGGGGTTGCGTTGCAGGGTTAAGGGGAGGGGTGGGGGGTTGTAGTTGCATTTAATCGCATGTAGTGATCGCGACATTCGGCGGGGACATATTTTACCACTCGCCTTGTTGTAATGAAGTTGTCTTACCGTTATCAGCAGAACAGAAATAACTAGAGCTCTGTGGCCCATAGCCACTGGTACACCGCCGATGGGTCATATTACCAATGACCTTTGACCACATTCGAGCACATTTTGGTTAAGGATCTGAAGATGCTTTAAACGGGTTTTATCTGTCTTTTATATGCTGAGACATAGTCAACGTAGTCTTATTTTTTAGCATTTTTTGGCAAAATTGACCTTTGACCCCTTACTAATTGTTGACCCCGCTATTAAAAAAAACTCATGTCCACTGGGAAAATTCATTGTTCCATTAACAAAGGAAAAACATAATCTGCTATGGCATAGTTCTGGAGAATAACCATTCTTAACACTCAGCTCATCGAGCTTGTTGTAGATTTTGACCTTTGACCTTGAACTTTGGACCTTTGGGGTCAACACTACCAGTGCACCCTCCTAACCATTAATGTTACATCATGCAGCAATAATGGGCTTTATCTGTCCTCATAGGCTGAGAGATAGCCATTTTGCTCTTATTTTTAGCATTTTTTGGCAAAATTTGACCTTTTGACCCCCCTTAATGACCTTTGATCCTTGTATAAAAAACCCGCGTACACATCAAAATGCATTGTTCCCAGTTTCAAGAAAAAATTCTGCTTTGCTAAGTTCTGGAGATAAAAATTAAAGTATTTAGCTCAAACCAGAATGACCTGTAAATGACCTTTGACCAGCCCCAAATAAAAATACCTTGCATACTTGACTAACTACATGCAATATTTGAAGTCTGTGCCGCGCATGTTTACATTTTTGAGATAAAATAAAATTTTTGAATGTTTTGAAATATTTTTGTTTTTTGACCGAATGAACTCCCTTAATGACCTTTGACTGCTTATTCCGGAACACCCTATATGTAGCATGAGCCTGGGACTGTACAATCTTTGTCTTGACGCCCCTCTCCTTAAGGCACCATTTGGTGGCACTTAAACACTTACGTTACAGGGTCCCTGTCAGTCTGTCACATATTTTTAATCACTCAAACCTTTTTTTTTTAAGTGTTTTAATCACTCAAACCTTTTTACTAGCTCCGGGGCTAATATACATTAGCTATACCAGGGGTGCTTTGGGGGGCTTAGAGCTTAAAGTCTACTCCGAGATTTCGAAATATTATTTTTGGTGTAAATAATGAAAAATATTCAACTCGAACTAAAGGAATAGTAACCTAAAATGCACCATTCCGAAATTTGAGATGAACGGCTTTTTTCGTTTTGATTCATTAAACATTTACGTGTAGTCTAACGTCCCATAGGATACCGGTGTATAACAAAATTTCTGGATCCGGAATTTTATAACCAGTTGCGATTTTCTATCTGAAGGAATTCGATTTTAAGCTTAGCATTTCACACAGGATTAGTATATGGACCAGCATTATGTAGATGACAAAAAACACAATTTTTTGGAAATGTGAGGGCGCCCTCCTCAGGAATCTCTGAGTCGGCCTTTAATTGAGCCCCCATCCTTCCTCTCACACCCTTCCAATCCACCCCATCCCTCCTTCTTCCCCCACCCCATTCCTCTATAAATACCCCACCCCCCTCCACAGACCTTTTTCGCAGAAATTCATTAATCCACTCGAAAACAACAAACTTAACTACCTATGACTGTCTAAAAATTGGTAGGGTGATAAAACATGAGGTCAGTTCCTAGAATTTGGACAGGTATAATTGTAATAGCTCATTTCCATATTTTCAATAAAATGTAATTAACCATGTTTGGATGCCATAGGTACGTTTCTATTCCACTCAACAATACACTCTAATGTGATTTGGGGTCGTTACACTGCAAAAGTTCGCACCAATTAAAAAAAAAAGATTTTTGTACACAGGTTTGCATGTAATTGGCCTAGTAAAAATACTGGTAAGCTTGAACTTGCTAATCGCAAAGGACTTTTTGTAATTAGGATAATTATATTGGATCCCGCTAATTCTTGGCATGCTGGAATAACAGAAATAGGGCTATGTACGTGTCTACACGCATCCCTTAGCTCTCTGTTTGGTCACAGCAAAAGGGAGGTGGCATTATTTTCGCAATGGACAGACAGAAATTGGTCATTTTTTTAGCTCCAATCCACCGTTACTTACATTGAAATACTCATTCGAATTCAAATGGCTTTCTTTTCATGGATCTTTTGAGCATTATCATTCGAGGTGTAGTTTACGAGACAATTAACAATGTACAACTGCAAAATCTAAATTGTTGAAAATGGGGACACTCTCCAAAAATGTGCTGTCTATTTAAGTAGTGTTCAAGTAGGTATTTTGCATTGCCTCATGGGATTCAATTAAACCTTTGAGTTTAAAGATTGCATCTCTGGAGTGCAGAGCAACAAAACGGCTTTCAATAATCCAGGTAAAGCACTTAAAAAACATTGTCATGGTGATACTTTCAATGCAAGCAACACAAATGCCATGTTTAAGTGTGTACCAGTGAACCTGCATTTATGCAATCACATGACCTTATTGAGGTGTATCACACTTGCATTCGATGGGATTGGTGTAGTTAGCCACATCCAACTACCAATTCTGGTATCACGTAATACCTTTTGATCACTGTTTATTACAACCAGCGAGATAAAGTGTTTAATTTTTATTTATATCTTTTTGGATGACACTTCCAAGATGTGTTAACTTAGTAGAAGCAATATATGAAACGTCAAAGAATGATAGGTTTCTTTTTTTGTACCGCTACGTGATTTTAAATAATCAATGAACAAAATCTGGCAGGATAATTATGGATTTTTAACTTGTCTAATGATCAATTAGCCTGAAATGATAATTGCTTTTGAAATCTGGTCCTAAAAAAGCTATTTCTTTATAACATCACAAAAAATATTAATAATTTAAAAAAAGAAAAAACCTAAAAAATTTTTTATTATCATGAAAATAAAAGAATATTCTCAACTTTGTCCTTTTTTCAGAGAATACTGTTATCTGAAGTTTCTGATTTTTTGTAGCTAATTGGTCATGTAGCATTCATTATTCCATTGTATGTTTTGGAAATTTATATCAATATAATACAGTTTACTATGGAAATTCAGCGGAAGTTTGGTAGTCAAATATAGCCTAAAAATAAAAGGCTCTACAATTCAAGCAAGTGTCAATAAACAGGCACTATCATATACCGTATATCCTTATATAAACAACCCCACCCCGGGGCGGTGCATTTTCTAAAAGGGGCGTTTATTTCGGGGTGAATTTTCAGATGATATATTACCTTAACATGAGTGTTTGTCATCAGTCAACAACAATGTTTGATTTTTTCTCCTGCAAACGGCCAACGATTGTTCGCTTTTTCACTACTGCCAACACTGTTTGGCTTCTGGATTTTCAATTTCTCATCTTGTTTGGAGCTCTTCTCCGATTACAGGCTCCCATACGGTTTTGTACACATGAAAATTTGGTCAAAATTGTGTCAAATGTCGATCTCACCCATGCTGTAAGTTCAGATTGGCGCGGAAAAGCGCTATGCCCTTTCCCCGTGTGTTTGGTATCATTAGAAAATAGACATTAAGATCCGTCTAAAAAACACTGTCATCGCCAATCATCGGGGGGTGAAGGCTGAAAAATCAACCAACATTCTTGGAAAAAATGCTAATAAATTTCACAAAATCTGTAAATACTGCCGAAAAACGCTATTTTACATTTTATTTTATTTTTCAATTTTGAGAAAAAATAGTATTGAGAGCGTTTCTAGACATTACCATCCCAACCTGCCTCACGCGAACCTGGAAATAGATCGTTTGTGCAGCAGGGTGATGCAACGAAATTGTGAAGTAGCGTGTTTTGAAACGATGATTTTGCGCTGCATATAAAATCATTTAAAATGCTTTCTTTTTACAAATCTGAATATAGTTTTAGATAAAATATACTTTTATTTGCACTGTGGTATCATTGCTAAACTAGCAGTATTAATGCAACTAGAGCAATTCTCCCAGAGCAAGTTTTGCCGTGTTACAGACTGCGAGTGCTGCGATCACGGGCATGAGTCATGACTGTCATCACTAGTATGTATCCATACATGTACTTTTTTTTTGGGGGGGGGCATTTATTGGAAGGTTCTTTTCATCACAAAAACAGTGGGGGGGCGTTTATTTAAGAAATAAAGGGTGGTGCAGTATCCTTTATGGGCGAATAATGTGTCCGAGGTCGGAAAAAAATAAATAATGGACGAGCGCAGCCGATCCCTTTTTATTTTTTTTCCGGCCGTGGATACATTATGAGCCCATAAATGATACTGCAAACCCCTTTATTTCTATTCTTTTTACCGAAAAACAGTGTGATATAATGAGAAAATGCATTCGCGAGACCCATTTTTTGCAGAATAATTGGGCATAACTGACCAATCAGAATGCTGCATTTTCAATATGCACAGCAGATGTAATAGACATTATATATAACGGTATCACTAGGTAGGCATCCTAGACAGGACCTTTATTTATTTTTCAGAAGCAATACCCTGTATAAGTAAACACAAAGTTAATTCTAAATTCGCAGGGAGTCTTTTTCTATAGGTTATAACACATTAGTCAGTGGCTTTTGAGATGGCTTCATCTTAAACCTTTTCAGAACTCTGGTAGATTCCTGTATAGGTATAACACATAAGTCAGTGGCTTTTATGAGGCTTCCATCTTAACCCTGTCAACCCTAATAGATTCTGAATATTTATAACACTAAGTCATGGCTTTTGAATAGGCTGTCCATCTTAACCCTGTCAACCCTGTAGATTCCTGTATAGGTTTGTAACAACCCAAATCAGTGGCTTTTGAGATGGCTCACAAATGAGTGCAGCTCATTTGTGAAGCCATCTCCAAAGCACTGACCTACGACTAGGCTTGTTTGGACTCATTTGAATGTCATTTTTCATGCTGATTCAAAATACGGGCAATGAAAATGAGCAATCTTGATATTATTTCCTGAGTGAATAAAAATTGTTAAGTGCAAATTAATCATGCCTAAATTGGTTATTTCTTTAGGGAAAAAATGTTTAAAAATAATAAAAGTGACATGTTTTAATAAGGGCGTGTTCCGATCGTCTTTGGGACCCCCCTGATTTACCCGGAAGTAGTCTCGATTTTGAATATCAGGTGAAATGCCCTATTTTTCTCCATTGTCATCCTGAAATTTGAGCCCTCGAATCCATTTCATTCAAGATATAACAAAATGCCGTTTTAGTGGTTAAACCACATATTGACTAGGGCTTGCAACATGCATTAATTTATCAAAACCGCAAGTTTGTTTCCCCACGGTACTTGATGGGTGTATTTGCAAGTTGCATGCTCTCATATCAAGTAGAGAACACAATACACTAAATCGGAACAAGCACAGCTTTAAGTGCTTCAATGTATATTAAAAGTTGTCTTTTAACTATTAAAGGATCTAAAACAAGATAGATCAGTCCATAAGAAAAGCGTACAAGTACGAACATACGTCATAATTTCCACAATGCAATTCAAGCTTTTCAAAGAAATACATTCCGTTTTACATTCCCCCGGACCGTTTATTTTGGCCCAGTTCTAAGCGGTAATCTTCACTACTAGAATTTTAAATCTATCAACAAAATGTATTGTGAATTTTGAGATACTTGTTTTCAAATAAAATACTTAAGGGGGAGGCCCGATTTTAAGGATATCAGTTTGCATCTTGATAGTTTTGCTTCTCTTCTCCAAAAACCCCTCTGTAAAGTTTCGCGCCGATATTTCAATCTGTTTTGATGCGAGAGCTAAAAACGTGATATTGTTAGCCCCATAAGTATGTTAAAATTAATATTATCAACAAAATGGGGCCCATTTTTGTCTCATAACTTCCAACCAAACGTCCTTTGGCTCTAAGATTCCACATGGTTAAATGAAGAAAATATTAGCTTTCTTTCTGTATACCAAATGTTTACCACTTCCGGTAAACTGGACTTCTGGGGACGAAGCTGTAGGCAGAGGCCCATGGACCTTTAAGAAAAGTGATGACATTTGTTCAATTATTGAATTTTCGACACATGAATCAAATTTTGACACATAAATTGTTTTAAGTATTGTTTGGTGATGGTCATGTAACATTGTACCTATACGTACAGAGTCCGCTATCGTCTGCATGTAGATTAAATTTCCACAAATTATTGTTGCAGAAATTTTTCTCGCTTTTGCTTACATGTTCTCGCTGCTCCATCAATACAAATTATATTAACTTGGCCACAAATTCTGGAAATTTAACTTATTGCAAGTTATATTTTTGGGGTTTTTGTCTTCTGGATTTTCAATTTCTTCGTCTTGTTTGGAGCTCTTCTCCGATTAACATGCTCCCATACCGGTTTTGTACTGATACGAGTAATACCTAATAGAGATCGGAAGCAAAGTTGCGATCCATTGTTAACAGCTCGAGCGTATCGCACCGAGTCTGTTCGGCTGCAATGACTTGGCCGCACGTCAGGCGCTGTGAGCGCCCTAGGTTTTCTATGAGCTTGGTAATCCTGCAAATCATGCCATTTTACCCAATTTTGTGTCTTCCATTCCTGACTACCAAGAAGATACCGGTCCGTAAGACCAGTTCACATTACACTTTATGGGTTTGGCTATGGTCATCAATAGCTTCATTTACATAGCATAAGTCAAATATAAAAAGTCCCAAATTAAGATCTGTTCTGGTTCAAAAATCTGGTTTTGCGAAATAAACTGGCCCAAGTTTGTTTCAATTTCTCGTAAATAAAGTCATAATTCCATTTTAATTATCTCATTATATATGCAAGACATCCCAGAATGTATTACTACATCGAATTTGAGCAAATTCTACGAAACGTCGACAGTTGAGTGAACAAACTTGGGGTCATTTTCCAAGTCATTTTCAGGCCTACTTGCAACATTCATCAAGTACTAAACGTGTGTCAGACTTTAAGAGAAATAACACGCAGCGTGTGAGTACCATTTAATTTTAAAACTAGCCCCCAAACCAACCTTGAGGTTATACATGAAATGTATTGAATAACGATCACTGCTTCTCGATCAGTCGAGGGAATCGTTGTTCGTTGAATTACCATAACAATACCGTACCAACCCTGCACGCTGCAAACAATCCATTGACGTACTTGGCTCGAATCTCTATTAGGTGATACTCGTCTCAGTTTTACACCTAAATTTGGTCAAAATGTGTCAAATGTCGAGCTCACCCATGCTGTAAGTTCAGATTGGTGAGGAAACAGCGCTATGATGGTATGGGGCCTTTCGCCGTGTGTTTGGTATCCTAGAAAATAGACCTTAGATCCTCCAAAAACACTGTCATCTCAGCCAATCTCGGGGGGTTAAGGCTGAAAAATCAACCAACATTCCTTGGCAAAAATGCTAATAAATTTTCCACAAAATCTGTAAATACTGTGTTGGGGAAAGTGGAGGGTGTTTTCAAGGTATTGGGGTGGGAGGTTAGGTGTTTATGGCGCTAATGAGGGGTGGGGTGTTACAAAGGTTTTTGGGCAGGAGGAGGGTGTTTTTGGGGAAATGCGGGTGGGGTGTTGGTGGGTGTTGGGGAGGGGTAGGTGTTGCAGGTGTTGGGAGGGAGAGGGTTTTTTTGCGGGTGTTGGGGAGTGGGTGGGTATTGCGGGTGTTGGGGAGGGGGTGGGTGTGTAGTTGCATTTATCGCATTTAGTGATCGCGACATTCGGGCGGGGACATATTTTACACATCGCCTTGTTGTAATGAATGTGTATTACACTTTATCACAGAACAAAATAACTAGAAAGCCTTGTGGCCCATAGGCACTGGTACACAGCGATTGGGTCATCATGACCAATGACCTTGACACATTTCGAGCACACTTTTTGGTTACGGATCTGAATATGCTTTAAAACGGGCTTTATCTGTCTCTATAGCCCTGAGACATGTCAACTAGAGTCCTTATTTTTATAGCATTTTTTTGGCAAATTGACCTTGAATGACCCCCTTATGACCTTTGATCCTTGTATAAAAACCCGAGTACACATCAAAAATGCATTGTTGCAGTTTAAGAAACAATTCTGCTTTGTCTAAGTTCTGGAGATAAAAATTAGTAGTTAGCTTCAAACCAGAAATGACCTTAATGACTCTTTGGACCCCCCAAAAAAATTACCTTGCATACATTGCTACAACATGCATTTTTGAAGGTCAATGTCACTCTGCTATGTTACATTTTGAGATAACTTAAATGGTTTGAATGTTTGAAATATTTTTTTTGTTTTGGACCGGAAGTGACCCCTTAAGGACCTTTGACTTGCCTTATTCCTGAACACCCTATATTTAGCATGGGTCTGTAAAACTTGTCTTGACCCCTCTCCTTAAGGTATCATTTGTGGCACTTAAGATTTGTTTCGGGTCCCTGTCAGTCGATATTTAATCACTTCAAACACACTTTTTTACTTGAGATGTGTTACAAATGTGTCTACTCCGGGGCTAATATACAGTCCGCTATACCAGGGGGCTGGGGGCTAGGAGCTTAAAGTCTGACTCAGAGATTTCGAAATCTTATTTTTTGGTGTAATAATGAAAAATATCACAAACTAAATATCGTTAACCTAAACTGCACAATTCCGAATTTGAATGAATCGGATTTTCTTTTGAGCAGTAAAACATTTGTGCTAAGTCTTACCTCCATAGGATACTGTGTATACCAAAAAATTCCGGATCCGGAATTTTATAACAAGGTGTTATTTTCATATGAAGGAATTCGATTTAAGCTTAGCAATTTCACACAGTGATTTAGTATTGGACAAGCAGTATGTACATGCAAAAAACCCTATTTTTTTGACATTGGAGTGCGCCCGCCTCAGGAAATCTCTGAGTCGCCTTTAATTGAGCCCCCTCCTTCCATCACACCCTTCCTCCCCATCCCTCTTCCCCCCCGCATTCCTCTATGCAATACCCCACCCCACTCCACAGACTTTTTTCCAGAAAATTCTTAATCCACCTCTACAAACTTAACTATGAACTTCTAACATGTCCATGGTGATAAAACATTAGTTCATGTGCAGTAAATAGTTTTTGGACAGGTGATGAATCTTTATGAGGGCTCATTTCCATATTTTTCAATAAATGTGATTAAACCACAGTTGTGAGGCCATAGGTGACGTTCTATTCCAATCTAACAATACACTCTAATTTAATTTGGGATTTCATATGACAAGGAAGGTTGTCATGAGTGAAAGGTTCGCCACCAATTTTCAAAAAAAATAAGATTTTAACACAGTTGATTGGTAATTGGCTAGTAACATAACCTGTGAATGGTTAAAAGCTTGAACTTGTCTATCGCAAAGAAGACATTTTTTAATAGGAAAGTTAAATTGGAATTCCCGATAATTCATGGACTGCTGGAGGAAAAACCAGGTGAAATAGCGCTTATGTACGTGTCTAAATCTCATCCATTAGATCTTCTGTGGTTCAAGGCACAGTAAAGTGAGGTGGAACTATTCGCAATGGAACAGACCGAAATGGTCATTTTTAGCTCCACCGTTAATTACAATTGGAAAATCCTCATTCTAATTACAAAATTGCTTTTTTTTTATGGCCAAACTTTTGGCATTACCACTCGCAGGTGAGTTTACTAGACAATTAAAACGTACCTGCAAGAATCTAAAATTTGAAAATTGGGGACACTCTCCAAAATGTGTGTATTTACGTAGTGGTAAAGAGGATTTTGCATATTGCTCTGGGATTCAATTAAACATTTTGAGTTTAAAGAGTGCATAGGAGATGGCAGAGAAACAAAAACGCGTCAGAAACCAGGTAGCAGCTTAAAAAACATTCCTTGTCAGTTGTACTTTCAACGCAAGCAACACAAAATAAGGGTAATTACAGGTGAACATGCATTGTATGGAATCACATGACATTACTGAGGTGTATCACATTGCATTCTGGGATTGGTGTAAGTTATCATCCAACTACCAATTCTTGTAGCAAGTAATATCTATTGATCACTGTTATTACACCTAGCAGAGATAAAGTGTTGTATTTATTTGATATCTTTGGGATTGACACTCTCAAGTGTTGTGAACTTAGTAGAAGCAATATAATGAAACGTCAAAGAATTGATAGGGTTTCTTTTTTGTACAGCTACTGTGATTTTAAATAATCATGAACAAAAATCTGGCAGGCAATTATGGATTTTAACTTGTCTAATTGATCAATTAGCCTGAAAAGATATATTGCTTTTGAAATCTGTCCTAAAAAAGCTATTTCTTTATTAAACAGTCACAAAAATATTAATATTAATCTTTGTAAAAAATAAATATTTTTATTATCATGTATATAATAAAAAGAAGATTCTCAACTTTGTCCAGTTTTCAGAGATACTGTTATCAGAAGTTCTGATTTTTTGTACATAATTGGTCATGCCATTCATTCCATTGTATGTTTTGGAAATTTTATCAAATATATACAGTTACTATGGAAATTCAGCAGGAATTTGTAGTCAAATATATAGCCTAAAATAAAGGCTCTACAATTCAAAGCAAAGTGTCAAGTAAACAGGAACTATCATATCCGTTATCCTCTTAATAAACACCCAAGGGGCGGTGCATTTTCTAAAAGGGGGGGCGTTTATTCAGGGTGCGGTGAATTTTCAGGATGATATATTACCTTTAGTAAGGCAACGAGAGATTTCAAAAGTAACAGGTCCTGTCGGAAAAGAAAAAAATGTGGAGAAAAATTCTGATTTAGCACTGTGTAAAGCTTATATTCAAAAAAAGCATCACAAGCTGGAGGAGTAGCTGAGAACTTTTCTTTGGTTGCAAAAATTGTTGAAATTGCTATTTTGTATTAGGAGCAAATACGAATTCGGGCCTAGGTTTTCTATTTATATAGAAGAATAAAAAACCACCTTTGTTTTCACTTTTAAGATAACACCTGATACCAAAATACAAGGTAGAAATCCAGTGAGTGTCTAATCTACATTAGACACTACATATGACACCTTACATGGAATGTATCAAAATCTCTCGTTGCACCTTTCAAGGGTGTTTTCAGTCAAAAAGAAATTTTTGATTTTTCGCATGGTGCAAACACGGCCAACGATTTCGGCCTTTTTTCCAACTACTGAAACAGCGTGTTTGTCTTCTGGATTTTCATTTCTCGTCTTTTTAGAGCTCTTCGCCGATTTTATTACAGGCTCCCATACGGTTTTGTACACATGAAAATTTGGTCAAAATTGTGTCAAATGTCGATCTCACCCATGCTGTAAGTTCAGATTGGCGCGGAAAAGCGCTATGCCCTTTCCCCGTGTGTTTGGTATCATTAGAAAATAGACATTAAGATCCGTCTAAAAAACACTGTCATCGCCAATCATCGGGGGGTGAAGGCTGAAAAATCAACCAACATTCTTGGAAAAAATGCTAATAAATTTCACAAAATCTGTAAATACTGCCGAAAAACGCTATTTTACATTTTATTTTATTTTCAATTTTGAGAAAAAATAGTATTGAGAGCGTTTCTAGACATTACCATCCCAACCTGCCTCACGCGAACCTGGAAATAGATCGTTTGTGCAGCAGGGTGATGCAACGAAATTGTGAAGTAGCGTGTTTTGAAACGATGATTTTGCGCTGCATATAAAATCATTTAAAATGCTTTCTTTTTACAAATCTGAATATAGTTTTAGATAAAATATACTTTTATTTGCACTGTGGTATCATTGCTAAACTAGCAGTATTAATGCAACTAGAGCAATTCTCCCAGAGCAAGTTTTGCCGTGTTACAGACTGCGAGTGCTGCGATCACGGGCATGAGTCATGACTGTCATCACTAGTATGTATCCATACATGTACTTTTTTTTTGGGGGGGGGCATTTATTGGAAGGTTCTTTTCATCACAAAAACAGTGGGGGGGCGTTTATTTAAGAAATAAAGGGTGGTGCAGTATCCTTTATGGGCGAATAATGTGTCCGAGGTCGGAAAAAAATAAATAATGGACGAGGCGCAGCCGAGTCCATTATTTTATTTTTTTTTCGGCCGAGGATACATTATGAGCCCATAAATGATACTGCAAACCCTTTATTTCTATTCTTTTACCGAAAACAGTGTGATATAATGAGAAAATGCATTCGCGACCCATTATTGCAGAATAATGGGCAGTAAACTGACCAATCAGAATGCTGCATTTTCAATAATGGGCAGCAGAGGTAATAAAATAGAGGATATACGATATTCAACATATGGTAGAGCATCCTAGAAAGAGCACCTTTTAGATTTATTTTCAGAAGCATACACTGTATAAAGTAAAA